>JAOVVH010000042.1:8479319-8496689 GCA_028566435.1 Scorpiodoras heckelii
GAATCGACCCTGACACACACACACATATACACACACACACACACACACACACACATATATATATATATATATATATATATATATATATAGGCGTTTAGCGGAAATGTAACGTGTGTGTGGAACAAATCAAGCGTTTCGCACAGATAGATGCACTGCTAGTTAAATTAAACGGAAATGGCTCCTTCTGGGCAGGAAGGCAGAAGCCCAGTGTCGCCACCACCGCCATCATCATCATCACCACCACCCCCGTAGGATTTTCCCCTCGGATCCTGTGCTGGTTATTTCCAGTATGGAGCCTGCGATCAGTGGGTTTCTCGAAAAGGCTGAAATCAGGGCGTGTGTTTGGGAATCGTGTTAAGAGATCTGTAAGGTGCAGTTGTAGCTAACGGCTATAACCTAACCGATAGATTTCTCTGTTAATGCGATCCTTTATATGAGCGACTGTTTGATATGACTTAGAACACGATTTTATGGTTGTACAAGTCGTGTAGAGTAAACACACACACAACACACACACACACACACACACAACACACACACACACACACACACACTAGGGGTGTTAGAGATGAGGCGAGTGTTGGTGCATTTACGTGGTGCCTGGAATAAGCAAATCTTTTTTTTGCGACGGATCCCTTTGGATCATTTGTACATTGAGGACTGTGTGTGTGTGTGAAATGAAAAGTGGTGTGTGTGTGTGTGTTGGATGATGCCTGCATCAGCCGGGCTGTGAGTGACAGCTCGATATCGGCTGCTCTTCCTCCTTGTCCTCTCAGCCGTTTGCCATTTTAACAACTTCACTTCAGGTCTAATGTATAGGTTGTTGTTGTTGTTGTTGTTTTTGATCGGATAGTCAACCTGATCCTTTACTTTTAACGACCTGAAAATGAGTTAATTGGCTTTTGGGTGATCTGCGATCTCTCTCTCTCTCTCTCTCTCTCTCTCTCTCTCTCTCTGTCTGTCTGTTTCACCCGGCTGCAAAATCTCGGCCCTGGTGGTGGTGTAGAGGAAACAGGGCGGATTTCTTCTTTCTTTACAACGAGGAAGCTGCCGATCTTAGCGATCTGAAAGGGAAAGATATTTGACGGAGAGATTCTTAGGATCTGATCGTTTGAGAAACGGGAGAAGTGTTGGATCGAACCGGTTTGTCACTGCAGTAAAGCCGTGAGAGAGAGAGAGAGAGAGAGAGAGTCTGGTGTAATACTGAAGCCCTCCTCATTCGCTCTCTCTCTCTCTCACACACACACACTTCTCTTCGAATAAAAAAGGCGATATTTTGCTCTTTTTATCCCCACAGCCGTAAAACCTGGTCTAAACCTCGGTAACGGAGCAGAGCTGTGTCCCGGTGCTCACTCGATCTCCTCTGTATAATGAATGGCTCCCTGTATTTCCGACCTCAAGCAGCTGCAACCAACAAGATGGCGTTTGCAGCGATTTTTTTTCTCTTTTCTTTCCTTTCCCTCCGCCGCTTTCCTGCCTCCGACCGAGCAGCACATTAGCTCTGGGCTCTGTGGTTACGTGGAAAAGCCATATTCCGATAATGTTTCTCCAGATTAGCTTCCGATGCAGATGGAAAAGCTGTTTTTTTTTTCTTTCTTTAAAGCCCAAAGCGATCATGTGTGCGTTTAATGGCAGCAGATTTAGGACAACATGGAGGAGAGGAATAACTGTTGGGGCTTCACTTTTACCCATTTTCTTTTCCTTTCATGTAGCTAAAACACTATGTGGAGTCATGTCTAACACTAAGACATGTCTAACACTAAATCTTTTACCTTTTTTTAAAACAAATTGATTTAATATACAAGCAGGCGCTTTATGTCTGTATACTGTAACATTAATCACTGTAACATCTGTAACATGCTCTTGTTCTACTGACATTGGACACATTTCCTAGTTTGTCTTTCTTTCTTTGCACCATGACACACGTTTTCTAAGTCACACATGACTGGGGTTGTGCACACGTTTAGACAAGATGATGTTTAATCAGTAGTCAGCGGTATGGCATCCGTTTTTAACTTCCATGCCTTAATATAATGCCTCCCTTCACAATTCACTACTGCTGTATATAGTTTGCGTTATCACGTAAAGGCTGATATCGGTGTCAAAGTGCTCCATGAAAAATCTTAATAAACGATTACGATGTTATTACGCCAACCTGTCTGTTCTTCTGTTGTGCATCCAGATGTTAAAACGGCTTTAATGACAAACATGACTGGCTTGGAATCATCCAACCCATGTAACGTAGCAGACATTAGTTTTAACATTTCTCTCTCTCTCTCTCTCTCTCTCTCTCTCTCTCTCTCTCTCTCTCACCCTCTCTGTGTGTGTGTGTGTTTATCTCCCTGTGTTTTCACCCTGCAGTCCTGAATAGGATTAAATTCTTGTTGTCTTCGGACCTCAGCTTTTAGGATTATGGACTTGGTCATTGATTCAGCTGATTTGAGTGATTTTCGTTTCTTTTTTTTTTTCTTTTTTTTTTAGATGTTCTTCCATCCCCGCAAACGTCTTTCGCTCGTTTAATGGCGCTTGTAATTTGAGACAATTTCTGAATGAAACTCTGCTGCCACTCCTACTGTGTGTGAGATTTCAACAAGGAACTCTATCCAGGCAGAAGTATCTAGCTCATATCATGGTCCCGAAGGACAGTCAGGGTTGTGTCTTTTGAGTGTAAAAGCCAGGTTTAGCCTGTGTCTTTGAAGATAACTACGTCACAGTGTACAGGATGATACGAGTAAAAAAATGTTCACTACACACACACTCACTCACACACTCATATATGCGCAAGTTTTGTTGCGTTGAATGTCTGTCCTTGTTGTCAGGAGTCATTATTTCAGGTTACGCCTGGAATCCTGCTCAGATGATTTATGCTGCTTGTAAAACACCAAATAAACCTGCTAATGAACTGGTAAGTTGAACCTAGTTTCTCCTAGTAAGGACATCGTCAAACCCTAAGACTGGACCTGATACTTGTAAAGATGTGGTGGGTTTTTCTTTTGGTGTGTCTGCATGTGTGAGAGACAGTGAGACAGTGTTACATCATTGGTCCTCTACCCCTAGTAGTATCCTCCTTTCATTGTCTAAAGAAACATACAAGTTTATGTCATGTAAAGATGCTTTTTGTTAAGTCGCAGTATCAAATCTGTAGACTGTACTCCTCGTTTTGCCATGACCTGTTCCTGAGCAATAAAAATGGCCCCAGTAGACCTCTCTTACACCGCCCAGTAAAAATCCTGTAGCAGGAAGTTCTTTTTCTTTTCTTTTTTTTTTGCTTGTGCATGTGTTTCCTGTTAGCTATTTTCCAAACCTTTGCTTCCATATTGTCTCTCCTCCACCAGTGTCCCATATGTATCTGTGTATTAGGAATGTAGCCAGGTGTTTAAGTAAACAAGTGGAGGTGACGATAGATTATCAGGTCTAAAAATAACGTTCGGATACCAAATCTAGAAAAGTAGAAGTTATTTGATTTGAAGGCCAAATCTCTCCGTGTAAGCACAGCGGTTCAGTTTGTACTGTTTTGTGATTATTTGTTTAAATGTGAGTTTAATTGCAGTGCTCAGGGTGTTTGTTACCACAGATGAAAGTGGATAGTTGTGTTAAAGCATGTCTGTGCAGTTGTTCAGTGGAATAGTGGCCTAAAGAAACCTTTCAAAGCAAGAAGCTGACTCAGGTTTCGTTTAAGTGGAATTACTGTAAAAAATATTATTTAGCGAACAAAATCTACTTGCACTGAGATTATAACGTGCAAAATATCGTACAATTCTCCAGCGTATGTGATGGCACCAGGTGGGGTTTAGCACATTATCACTATATCAGTTCAAAGTAGCTCGTCTCAGGCTGTTCTGTGGATCAGGTACCCTCACAGATGAAGTATGAACTGCATGATAATCCGTATTAGTTTGGCTTGCTCAGTTAGAGCTGTAGCACTTGTTAGCTCAGTTTGGTTAGTTAGCACTAGTCTTAACTGACAATTGATGTGAAAATGGACAACCATACCAACAGTAGAGTTCTGATTTCGCTGGTTGAGCTAACTTTAACAGTTGGTCATATGACTAAAGCTTTTATGCAGAAGGCACTCAAAATCGAGACAGAATACAACAGTAAGGGTTTTGCACAAGCACCCAACAGTCAGCTCCGTGGCCCTGGGATTTGAGCACATGGCCTTCTGATTAGTGGCCCAAAGTTTTTATAACTGAGCTGCCACGTAGCCATGGCTCCGTTTTTCAAATTCTGACAGCAGAAATGTCTGTAATGTCATTGAATGACCACAAGTCCAAAATGCTGATGATGCTACAACCGTTTAAGACATTCTGATTGTATGTCAGCGATGAACTGCGTTCACACAAATGCAGAACGTTTTCTCAAGTCATTATCAATACAGCCAAGCATTAACAATACATACATCAAGTCAGGAAGCACTACGGTGTTTATTGTTTCAGCTTGCTCAGCATCGTGTCCAGTCAGAGAGTTAAAACAGAGGCTTGTGGAAATTTGAAAATGAATCAGATTTCGTATAGTTGATCTTTTCCTATTTCTTCTTTTAGATAAAACCATCACATCTTGTACAGTTTTTGAATTTTGAATACGTTACTTCTCAGTCAGCACTTATCTTCTATCTTCCCTTTGCCTTTACAGTAGTAAAAGCTATTCTGTCATTTGCGTCTTTGCCTGTCACAGAGTGGTTTGCATAAAACTGTCCTGACTTTTCCTTACTTACCGGATAACGTGTGCACACTACAGTTTTGAATATCTAAATGTTACGGCAGTGGGAGAGGAGTTTGCATACCGTGGTGTAAACCTGTTGCAGTTTTTGCATATGCTGCTGCAGGAGTTTTTGACTAAAGGCCTGGCTTTCTGTTTACATTTCACAGGCCTGAGCGACAGAAAGAAAAATACACATATACACGTTGCCAAATGAGACAATCCTTGTGTAAAAACATAAATTATTAGCTTTACATTTTGTACAGTAGCACCTCTAAAACTTTTGGTGCAGCATGAACTTGTCTGGTTTTGAGTAAGTTGAGCTAATTGAATTTTTTTTTTTTATTTAAGACCATAAATGTGAGCTACAAGGACGAGTATATTTTTTGTATACAAGAACCAAATAGGTTCAAGCAGCATCCTGTATTTCCTTTCCGTTAAATAAGATCTGCGCTTTCCTAGTGGTAGATGTGCTGCATCCGGAAGAGTCTTTAACATTTTTAATCTTTGGTAGTGTTGGCATTTTAAGTGAGTGTCTCAGGGCCAGGGTACAGACAACACGAGCGTTATCCAGAAGAACCAGTTTAGCTGGAGGCATCAACACGCGGGCAGTGGAATAACTAGTGAGTTCACTCTTTACACTTGAACTCTTGTTTAGCAGTAAGGCGAACATACCTATAGGCGGCTTAGGCAGATGGGCTACAGGAGACTCCAATTAATGCATTGTTAGTAATCAGGTGTAGTGAACAGCAGGACATTTTATTATGCAGTTTAATATTTTTGTGGGTTTTAAAATCATATCATTGACATTGTACTGCTATAACGTGCAAATAATTCAATTTTACTTCATTTTCTATGTAGTATAAAATATTTTCCTTTTATTGTGCTTTATATGGAAATGGTTCCATTGGTTCCTTTGAAATCTTTTCAGTGATCAGTCAAAAGCTTCTCGTGTCATATTGCCATCTTCTCTTACAATAGTGCATGTGACCTAAATAAGCTGTATGTGGCACTTGCACTGAACTTACTCCTTAGATATTAAGGTCTATTAATAATTTCCAAAATGAAATGAAGTCTTGCACTTAAAACATGGCCCTGTTTATATTTGGAAGAGGATGAATTGCACTGGCTGCCCCTCCCAAGGTCTTTTCTTTTGCCTTTAACCTACCATCTGAATTACGGGATGTGGACTTGAAAGGGAGGAGCACAAACAAATGAGCACTTTCTGTTTATTTACAGTTTGTTGTGTAGTACAGATGTTACTCAGGGCTAGTTTCAAATGTAAAAATAATTTTTAGACACAACACTGACCAAGCACAGTGGCGGAAGGTTTTTCTATTACAGACAATCCAGTAAACGATTCACTCTGGCTTGTTTTATATTTAGTTTTAATAAGTGCAGGATGCTAATATCCATAAACATGGCGCATGATCCCTGAAACCAGTGATTCTCTTTTTAATGGTAGATGCTGTGTGTTAAATGTAGATATAAAATGGACAGCTCGGACAGTGTGGTCAGACTGTCAGGGTCTCCGTGCTTGGGCTTTAGAGGGTTCTACGTTGCACAGCTTGATTTCTTGAAAAAGCATGTATATTTTTCAAAATGGCAACAGTGCTTTAAATCCCATTTCATTGGAGAAGGTAGTTGATAAAAGAGGAATGGATTAGTGACTGGTCAGGCTTGTGCCCAGAGGATGCAGAACACTGGATGTCTTTAGATATCGCCTTTTGTTTGATTTGCCTCTGCTTCACTGAATCAAGGCCTGCATCTTGTAGCTGTTGGTAAGGTTTGGTGAGTTTAACCACCATCTCATGCAGCATTCACGAGCACTGTGAAATCTGCACACACCCATACACACACTGTCCATTTTTGGTTTGCTCCAATAGCCCACTTAGCACTGAGCTGTCCTGGATCCTCAGAATTGGACGTATCCCTGTTAATCAGTGTGAGCTTATTCTCACTTGTTGTAGTGTTAGGCACAAAGACTAGGGTTGTTACCACTTCAGTGTTTAGACTTCAATACCAAATCTAGTATCGAGACTGTTGATGCCAAAATGACCTATAAGCTAAAAATAGTGTTCCAAGCACAGATTAAAAGTGTGGTTAGCAGCGTGAAAGGAGCTTCGCCCCACGTGTACTTTTAATCAGCATCACGTCATGATTTGAGGTTATGCTGGATCTCTATGTCTTTGATTTTGAATACCAATTTTTTTTGACTCTGTAAAAGTTTACGCCAGTTGGCTGTTTGTCTGAAGTAACAAAAAAAGGGCTCAGTAAAATATTTTCATAATTATGGAAGCTCGCCAGCATAGAGCCATTTCGCCTGCCAGCAGAGGTCAGAAAGCTTGTCGACCTGAAGCTTAGACAAGTTGCTGGTGTTGGCTGTTTTGCAGTGGAAGCCGAGGTCCTATCGCAGGGGTTTTTTTTTTTTTTTTTTGGTCTGACTGTTTGTCATCAGCATGGTAAGCAAAATATGCCCAAATCAAACTGTTTGAGCTCATTTTTTCCCACCAGCCACTTTGTGTTTCTTGCCCTTAAGAGGCAAATTAGCATCCACAATTTGCCCTGGTGATAGGCAAGATATCAGATCAGACCATACAGCGGGTCTAGTTAAATGCAGCCTAGACCCAGCTTTATAGAGTCGAGCTGTTTACTATGTTGTAGTATTGACAAGGCATGTAACTTTCAGTACCTTGTGCAACTCTACTAAGCACCGTTGCCTTTCCGTGGATTTAAAGCCTTGCCCGTGCACAGGGCGGTGGTGTTAACCACTACATCTTTGAAAGAGGAAGTAGAGAAAATGTAGAAGGTAAAACTAAAGTTGTCCCAGGGTTGACGGTTACGCTTAAGCTTGGCTCAGACCGATTTTAGGAAGGACCATAATTTCAGTTCAGAGATGGCACAAGCACTGACCCCAAACTCCCAGGCCTCTTGAGTCCTCCATCATATTCTGACAGCGCACTATATCGGCTCTTCCATAATGTAGATTTGAAAAATCTTTCTGCAAATGTGAATGATGCATATTAGAGTATTTGTCATGATGCATTCATTTTTAAAGGAAACAGTAAATTGATTTTCAGAAAAGGACACAGCTGTTAAGGTACAATTTATATTCCTGAATCGAAGGGTAAATAATTATAAGCTTGCATGGTGATTTATACATCACTGGTTTTTAAGAGTACGTCTCTTCATCATTCTCAGATTAGCAGTAGGCCTACCCCAGATCAGGTTGATGAGCACGCTATGACGCAAAGGGAGCAATAATAAAACAAAGTGAAATTAAATGGCAAACATGTTGTCAATTTAGAAGAACTTGTAAGCCTGGACAGCAGCCATGATAAATGGACTCCTAACACATTCCAGATGCAAAAGCACAGTGGACATGCACCAGTTCCCCGCTGCGATGTCAGAAGAAAATAACCTAAATATCCACATTCATGTGGGTTCAGTAGGTTCATGCCCTCGCATAGACCAGCTTCCATCAGTCTGTACAATTTCAGATCCTTTCTACATGGTTAAAATCTGGTACAAATTGCCTAGCTGCTTCCTGGATCACATAGAAAGAAGATAAAAAAACAAAAAGTTCAAGGGCATCGGGTCCATGGTTGATGGTTTCTGTGGAGAGACTGCTGTGTAGAGAACATGGCATGATGTCAAGGTCTGGAGAGCAATCAGGCTGTGGGAGGAAAGGGTCAAAAAGTACAAAGGAAAAGGGATTCATCTTCCATATCTGAACCTCGGCGAAAATGCTTACTCCGAGGTTAAGACTGATGCTGCCGGAATAAATGATTACATGATGGAAGATTTTAAGTTTGCTCTTGCGGCGATCAATAAATTTGCTCTGGGTGACTTGTACGGAGCCTAGTTCTTTCTAACTTAGACAAAATAGGCTGTGTGTACATTATGTATGATTCAGCTAGTGGGTGCGAATTGGTTTTCTAACTGGGTTTTAAAAAAAGGCTAACGCGTAAGACTGCTGTAAAATGAGGAATATGCAATGTGGTGTACGACTGCGTGAAAAGAGAAGAGTGAAGGAGAAAGGAGTGGCTTTCAGCAACTAGCACATCCTCCATCAGCCACCTCCAGACTGGTCCCAGCACTCTTTCTGACCCCTTGTGTTTCAATTATATTTACATGCATGAGCTGCTTTAAGCCCCTGGAGAAACAGGCCACATGAAGATGGTCCTGCTGCCTGCCCTCTGCTTCAGCGAGAGAAAGATGGAGGGAGTCTAAGAAAGAGGGAACGAGTCCTGCGTAGCTCAGACCTGTTTTTAAATTGAGGATGGTTAGAGGGAATGGGAGGCAGCTGGCAGAGTGCTGTTAAATATTGCATAGTGTGTCTTGAGCACATGGCTGTAAGCACATGGTCTGTCTAAACACACATGTTCATGGCAGCCATTTAGAGCATCTCACGCAGCCAGAACTTTTCATCGTATACACGAAATCCCTTATAAGAGCATTATTACCCTGGGCTACATGCAGCAAAGCGCAGTTAAAAACTTTGTGCATTCGGGATATGTAGATATACTGGTGCTGTTTTGTCAACCCATGCAGGCCATATGAAAGAGAGAATGTTAGAGAAATGGTAATGCTTGAAGAAGGTGGTCTTGAAGTGTGAAAGGTGTGGTGCTATTTCCCGGCTCTTGAACTGTCAGCCTTTAAGAGCAGCATTTCCCGGTCAAAGCCTGTTCTGATGTTACGATGAACAGAACACAGGCAGCACTGAAGAATCGCAAGATTTTTTTTTCCAGAGCTCAAAACACTATCCGTTCCCGCATATAATGGATAACAAAAAAAGATGTCTTCCTATTTCATAACAAACTTCTTGGAAATCTTTTTTTTTTTTTTTTTTTACACCTTGCATGGTGTCTAACATTTGTGTTTTGGTTCAGCCATATGTGTTCTGTAGTCCCGTGGCTTACTCCACCCTCTGCTTCCTGTTTGTAACACACACACACACTCTCGCACACTTTCAGCTGACTTTGTGGTCCTGTGATGTCACTAAGTTGAAGTGTAAAAGAACACGGTGCTCCAAATTCAAAATACACACAGTGCCTCTGGGTCAGTGTCAAATTTACACCCCAAAAAATTACGAGACAATAAAATTAGTCCATACTGCTGATTTTGTTTGTTGATGTAGTTTCCTGAATGTTTTGGTGAAGTGAAAGTGGCATGGTGTCAGGTTTTTTTTTTCCCCTGGAATTTTTTTGCTCATCTCCTTAAAAAAAAAAAAAAGAAAAGAAAAGTAACTTTACATCAGGAAGAGAGAGAACCCCAGGGTTACATTTTCCCCACTAATAAAGGCCAAGGCTTTTAGCAGGGTGCAGCATTTCTACTTCCTGCTCTGCAGTTGCAACACAAAAGCCCTCACAGATGACTGTAAACGCCTTGCATGATGTATTTAAGCACACTTCCTATTGTTGATCGTGGCAGAATATTTTTACACCCTGTGGGTGTTCATGTTTGGTCTCTTGCTTTGTATCCTTTGGATTTGAATATGTTGGGGTTTTTTACACATGTCTAAAAAAAAAAAGAAGTCTAAAATGTAGTCTGAAGGACTATTCCTTCACTCATCAGTTCTCTTTATTTTGGCAAAATGCATTGATAAAAATCAGGGCTTGTCTTTACAGCTTTCACTCAGGACGTTTTGGATGATAAGGAGTTAATCCCTTTGGGCTACCCATAAGCCTGTAGGATAGAGGGAGGGGAGGGGAGGGGTGGGGTCTTAAATTATTAAACCCCCCCCAGAAGCAGAATCGGGGCACCATGTTTAATAAATGGCACAGTGTGAGAAAAGCAATGCTGCAAACTTTGAGCCGGTCACCTAGACTTCAAGTCTAATTTAGCGTAGTATTTCAGAAGCATAGTATTTAATAATGATTAAACGAAGCGTTCACTGAGTAAATCTAACTCTCTTAACCTTCATTTTAATTTCAAGGTTTGGGGGATCAGGCTAGTCTAATGGAGTTTGTCAAGCAGAAACGGAGATGTACGTAGTCCACTGTGGTTAAGGAATGCCGCTTTTAAGCAGCTCTGGATAAAGATGATGGAACTGTGTACGTGTGAGTCTCTCCGAAGGTGACCACACCCCAGTCTCCTTCAGCGTAGTCCTCATTAGAAAAGCTGTGCTCTGACTCATCCTCTTGAGTATAGAGTCCCATTAGGGTAATCTCTCTGTTAGAGGTGAGTGATATGGCCTAAAAATAGCATACTGCCCTCTCAGATTGTAATGATATATGAAAACGCTACGGCTCGTATCGGTTTCTTCATCAGCAGTCCCGATCGAGACGCGTTTTCGGGTATATGCTTCTGGAACACGGCTACATTTAATGTTCGTTATTGAGCTGCAAACGTTGCACGATTCTCTTATTTGACATGCACTGTGCAAATGCTTTCGAGGACATCTGTTTTCCTGTAAGAAATCTGGTGCAGAAGAACTTTTTAGCCATTTATCTTGCAAGTCAAAGGAACTGAATGTCCAACCGCAGACAGGTTTAAAGATACACAAATCCACTCTGGCTGAAAGGTGAAGCTGTTTGTGTTGGGGGTGGTGGAGTTTGGAAGCTTCACAATATGAGAGCCTAGTCTTAAAATATGATGCATTTATGGCCTCATGTTATTAATTACCATTTAAAAACACACAAGCTAGTCATGAAAATTCCAGTGTATATGCAAAGTCGGTCATTTTTCTTCTTTGAAAGATGTTTTCGAGAACATTGTGTTCGTTTTCATTTCAGTCAGCAGTGTTGTGTTCTATGCCTTTGGTAACCTTGTGTATGATAAAGTTCTGATCATTCTAGCATTGGTAGCAGAGGTAACAGTGTTTACAGCAGTAGTGGATTACACAGCCAGAGGTTTTTTTTTCCCCACATACCCTGTGCAGAGAAATGAAGGTTGCTGTATGATACAAGAGATGCCCAGACAATTTTAAGGGCACTGCAGCTGGACACAAATAGGAGGAGAGCCACTGGAGTAAGGAACTTGATCGTTTAAGGTGGTAGATGGTAATAGAGGGAAATGCACTGTCTGATCATACAACCTGACACCATAACAACGCAATTGATCTCCGTTCTGTGGCTGTGCATATCTTACACAAATGGGAAGCCGAAAGTGTATTCATTTGACAGACAGATGAAATTGCCTTACAGTAATGACCCATTTTACATAAAGTCCTCACCCGACATCGATTATACGATGTGCCTGGGTGGAAATTAGTGGCTCATGGTGTTAAATTGTTAATTTCTGCAAATGGAAATGCCCATGTCATTGAATCGTAGATGAATTGGTACATTTTAGACGAGTCTTGGTTTCCCTTCTGAGAAATTCCTCCTTGGCTGATTTGTCCTGGTAAAATGTCCTTGCAGTATGTAATTTTATAAATGCAATCTTATGTAACCATTCAGTGAAAGAGCCATCTTGGTATCAACACTGAGGGTTGATCAGTTTCAGTGCTTGTTGGTGCATTTGAAAAAGATGATTTTTGGTTTCCAGTCCCTCTGTTAAGGCATCACCCACCTCTTTTCTGACCAGAAGGAAATCTTTTACAGTCCCATTTCTTTCCTTTCTGCCTACGACAGAACTAAAAAAAACCCTCTCTCTGGCAGCCTATAACTATCCGCTAATATAATCAGAGCATTTTGGAGTGTGGCTCAGGCCTGGACTTTCTTATGCCACCCGTGTGTGTGTGTGTGTGTTGGAGGAGCATCGCTGTGCTGAGATGACTGAGCTGATAGGCCTTGCTGGAAAATGTGAAGACCGCTTCCACCCTCTCAGCCGAGCCCATCCACCACCTGACTAAAAATAGTGCAGAGAAAAAGAGGAAGGGGAGAGAGGAGGGAGACAGCGCATAAGAGCTGCGGCTCATCTTTTTTTTTTTCCCCTCCTGCTTTTCTCTTCTTCTCTCTTTCTCTAGTCTCGGCTCTTTCCTTACTGCTGTCATTTTCCTCTTCTCACTCTCATTTCTCTTTATTCCTCCACAAACAAAGCAGTTTCAGCCATGCTGGTTCATGAGAGCGGCCTAACAATTGTCGACTTTGCCTTTTTAGTCCTTCGATCTCTTTTGAGTACTGCAGGGCATGACCAAGACAAGCAGGAGAAAGCCTTCAGCAGTCTAGAAATTCAGAAAAAGGAAGTGTTAAAGCTTGATTGTCAGCTGGCCTTTTTGATGGGCTTTGGCTTAAGTTGCAGAGGCAGGAAGGCCACATTCAGGTCATGGGGGACCTGGGCACTTACTAGCACTCTCCCTGGAGCGCTTCTGGCGGTGAAAAAGAGTATTAGCTATATTGGCATGGATTATGTTGGGCTTAAGTTGCATTGGCTGAATGCAGACACATTTAGCTGCACTGGCCAATCAGCTTATAGCATTCTAGCATAACGAGGTTGGGTGTTTATTGGATACAGCGTCCATTCAGAAGGTCGTTGGCCATCACACTTGCAGGATCTGTGGCTAAGTGTAAAGGGGCAAGGTAAGGTTTGATTATGCAAGATAGATATTGGGAATTTGTAGTCTAGGGAAGTAAGGGATGTTTATTAACTGGAGTGGACAGTGCTACTAAAAACACTACCAGCAGCCAGAGAATAGGATAGACTCGTGTCTTTGGTTTTTTTATGCTTTTGAAAATCTGTCTTAACACAAAGGGTTTTTTTTGTTGCTGTCTAAGGATGGCTGTTAATTCTCTGTATGTCACAAGCTGAGGGTTCTTTTGGGTCCTAAAGGTTCATCACTAAGCAACCCAAATGATATTTAGACCTCAAGTCTGACACATCTTTCAACCGTGTTACATTCAGTAGAGTGAATATTACTGTATTTTGTGGTCTTTTTCTATTTTAAGCAGTGAAGCGGCACTGCGAGTGAAGGTGTCAGTGGTAAGCTTGTTCGTGGTTGGATTTGGGTCAGGAGAAGAGTCACTCCTTTTAGGATCATCAGCAGATTCCCTGTTAACCGGATTTGCGTGGACGAGCTGAATTAAGTGTCCCTGGATTACTAATGTGACTTTGGAGGGAAGGGAAGGAGGACAGTGGCCAGATCAGTGAGGAGCTTTCACGTCCTGTCAGGGCTGCACGCTTTTCTCTTTCCTTTATTTTTTCAGCTGTACATTCAGTTTTCTTGACCAATTTGTTCAGCTGGAATTTATTTTTATATGTTAACCATTTGGGCCCCCTTTTTCCTTTTATCTAAGGGTACGTTATGAAACGAGTTAAATGCCTCGTCACACATGTACAGAATGTTTCAAAGCTTGTTCTGCCCATGAGGGTGACTATAGTGGTCACCAGGATTTAAGACATTTACCACGTGTTCTTATAGCACTGCTGGATCGCGTTTAAATGAACATGAACATGAACCAGGCTTTGCCTAGCACCATATGTGGTAGATTCTCCCAACAGTGGCTACATTTACCTTAAGATTATGGTTGAATTAGCCACATTTCAGCACACCGAAGCTGTGAAGCCAGCTGAATTTGCTGTGGGATGTGTCAGTCTCGATTTGTAAATAGCTTTCTCTCTGCACCAGTGCCGAAATGGTGATCTTTAGCATGGGCTGCTGCAGAACCCTGTTGCTTAGTAACAGCTTCATGGGTTGGCAAGGACACACGCCAGCACACACATACACACACACAGAAAGAGAGTGAGAGAGAGAATGAGAGAACAAGCGTGCCATCCCTGGATCACTGTTTTATTACGGCACATTCATTGGCTTTGCTTAGCCTGATGGCTAACATGGCCGAGTTGAAAGATGTGTGTGGGATTGCTGCTCCTCACCATGGACCTGTAAAATGTTATGCTCTCTTCACACAGCACTGTTACATTTCCCCCCCGACAGAGCTGCTTGCCGAGATGTTTTGCTTCGCTTTGCTAAATATCGGTTTGGAGCATTGTATAAGTCTTTTATTGCATTTCTGATAATCGGCAGTGTGTGTTTCATATCTAGGGAATGCAGATTCTGTCCAAATGGTAAACAGTGCTTTTATTCTGGATCACCTTGCTGAATTGAAAGGACAAAGGATAGATTAAGTTAAAAGGATTTGCCTGGCTGTTCTCACTGACCACTGTATCTTCTGAAGCTTACGCTGCAGGCTTAACCTCACCTTTTCGCTCTCTCCCTCTCTCTCCTTTTCTGTCGTTCTCAGATCAGTAAGCGACCCAGCGCGAGGCAGGAGAGAAGCATACCATTTAGAAGAGGAAAATGAGCGAACTCGACCAGCTACGTCAGGAGGCTGAGCAGCTGAAGAACCAGATCAGAGTGAGTCCACACACAGTGCAACTTGTCCAGGATGCCATTGGGGATTTCTCCAAGAGAATACTTGACATATATACATAATTGGCATGTAATGACTGTGTCACAACTGTGCTGCCTGCCCACTTTGTCGATCCATTATATGAAGTACTGGTGAGGCATATCTACATATTTAAGCGATTTGTGTATATAAGCCACAGTAAGTGCTGTGCTATTCCTATAGCAGTATTTTGATTGTGGCTTTATATGCCAGTATATATTAATGCTGGTTCTAAATTTACAATTAATATTCACACTTGTAGCTTTTTTTTTTTTAAAGTTACTTGTTTGCCGGATTAGAAAGATCTTTAACATTTCAGTGATATTAAATAAAAACCACAACTGTAATATAACTGTGGCACATTAAATTACATACTGCAGATAATTTGAGCTATAACAGTAGAAGTTCTGTAAACTGATTGCTTATATTATTATTATTTGTTTTTAGGATGCAAGGAAAGCATGTGCGGACGCCACCCTGTCTCAGGTGAGCGTATGATCCGATAGCGTGAACCAGTGCTTTTGAAAAGAATAATTGAGATTATAAACTGAACTCGTGTCATTGGTTTTCTTTTATTTGTTTATACACGCAGATCACAGCCAACATCGACCCAGTTGGGCGAATTCAGATGCGTACCAGGCGGACGCTGAGAGGTCACCTGGCTAAAATCTATGCCATGCATTGGGGCACTGACTCACGGTAATCTCACCCAGGCTGTGTACTGAGCACCAAAACGCCAGCTCTAGGATCCATTTGTCTTTTTTTTTTTGGTTTCTTTCTTTTAAAGCACGTTGAGATGATGAGATTTTAGTGAAGGCCAAATGGAGAGCAGAGCTGTTTAAAAACAAGGCTCTGGAAACATGGGTATGAAAAAAATGGTTCTGGGCGTTCAGATAAATATGGTGGCGAGTCCTCGGGAGATCTTGTACACACATGCACCCTGGTCTCCAGGAGGTTAATTGGGAGGCTGCAGCTGAAGTCCGGCCCTAGAGACTCCCGGCGCGTGTCTTGTTATGCTACTTTGCTCTGTTGAATACGTCGTGTGTTTAACAAAATGTCCCGTCCTTTGACACGCAAACATTCACATTTGTTCTTTTTTAAAGTTGGTCTCTGTTCTTCAAGGCATACAATAAATAGCTTCTGTTCTCTGTTGAGTTGTAGCTGCATTACTAACTGCACTCTTATTTTGACGAGTCTGTTTTTTCATAATGAGCAGCTAAAGCTGTTTGCACGGCACGTGATGGACATAGCAAATCGACATAGTAGCATTCTGTATCTCTGAACATTCAGCTCTCTTGTTTGGGTTTTATTGTTACTTTCATGGTTAATCAGTAGATATAACTGAACATGGGTAATCTACTGGCACAGAAGACTCTAATTCCACTCCTGGGTTTATTGGGCCGGGCTCGGATAGCAAGATAATGCCACACAATCTCAGCTAAGCGTCTTATTTTCCTACAATAGTGAGTGTAGCTTAACACTGTACGCCAAAAGTTTCAGCTAGTAAATATTTTTCATGCTCTTTTCACTGCTTGTTCCTTTCTGTTGTTTGACTTGGTATTTAAAATTAGTGTACTGTTTATGTTGCCTAGTCTGTCAGTCCCTCCTCCTTCTGTTCTTATCGGTTTCCCTTGGGTAGGTGGAGTGCATCCAGTAACATCATGGCATCGTACTGAATGAACTCTCCTGATAGCAGAATGTAGTCATGGTCACATCATTTTCATATCTCCCATGTGCAAAAAAAATCCTGGTAGTTTTCTCTGAAGTTTAACTAGTTTAAGGATTATGAATACTGACTTGACTATGTGATAGTATTTCCTGTGGCGGTCGTGTTTGATCATCACATCAGTTCCAGGGAATCTCTCTCTTCTATGCAGACAAAAGATCCAGAGGCCCCAAGCACGTATGCAAATATGTTTATGAACATAGAACTTTTTTTTTTCTCTGCAGGCTCCTCGTCAGTGCTTCCCAGGATGGTAAACTTATCATTTGGGACAGTTATACCACAAACAAGGTGAGCTTGATTTCCCAGAAGGCTGTTCGACTCTATCATTAATTACTGATAGGCATATGTGATTATTCCCAAAACAACTTTTTTTCTTCATCATTTCTCATTTTCTGTCAAACTGTACTAATTCTTGCATGGCTTTCATCGCTGACCTGATAACATGAATGGCTTTTTTATTGTGCAAGAGTTTGTAGGACAAGGTTTTGATCACAGTCGATCATTGCAATTATTTCTGTTGATCAACTATTTGTTATTAATTTGTGACTAAATCTGTGAATATCACAATTACTTAGAAACCTTAGATACATTAGAAAATGGCCTTTCCTGCAATTTATAAGCCTTACTTTAGGTATATAAATCAGTCAAATTAAATAGCTCTTAAATGTTTTC
>JAOVVH010000042.1:8759319-8772062 GCA_028566435.1 Scorpiodoras heckelii
ATCTATAAAGTAACTAAGTTACTTTTTAAAGGAGTAATCAGTAATCAGTAATCAGATTACTTTTTCAAGGTAACTATACCATCACTGGACGGGAGCACGGTTGTCAGATTTTGCTCTGGTGTCTCTGTTGTCAAATCTGAGGACTCCTGATATCCTCCAAAAGGACTGATGTGACATTGTTGCCCGGAAAATATTCCTGCCTGTCAATGTGTCCCAGAGACTATCAGTGGCCTCCAGTGATGGTATAGTTACCTTGAAAAAGAAATCTGATTACTGATTACTCCTTTAAAAAGTAACTTGGTTACTTTATAGATTAGTTGATTTTAAAAATAACTAAGATAAAACTAAGTTAACTAACTTATGTCTGAACCAAAATGAGACGGTCTGCACTACGCAGATTTCTTGTTTGCATCACAGCACTGCTGTTTTTTTATTTCTTTTTTACTGCTGGGGATGCTTCACTGTCGGCACACGATGTAGTTACACTAATGAGAGAGGTCCATCTTTAAACAAAATTTTGTCCAGTCACCAAA
This sequence comes from Scorpiodoras heckelii, assembly GCA_028566435.1. Classification (NCBI taxonomy): domain Eukaryota; kingdom Metazoa; phylum Chordata; class Actinopteri; order Siluriformes; family Doradidae; genus Scorpiodoras; species Scorpiodoras heckelii. The sequence goes on from JAOVVH010000042.1 coordinate 8,759,853, forward strand.
TTTGACATCAAAGCCATTTACATATGAAGCATAAAAAAACAAATACCAGAATTTTAAAATTCTTCACCATCTTATCACCCTTATTATTACCATTATTTGTGAACAACACTGTAAAAAAGTGATGGTTCTTTATGTTATTTGATCACCAGCTAGTGCTATTTGCAGTAGGAAGTGATTTCCTACTATTTTTTTTAAAATCTATTGACATCAAGCTTGGTGTGGATGTTTGCAACCACTAGCAGTCACTTCTTCTCAGGACTTAAAACAAGTATGTCTCGCTTATTTGAGTGTAACTTTTTGAGACAATGTAGTAGGATTGGTGCTTGTAGCTATTTTTGCCATTAATTTTAGTGAATTCTTTGAGAAAGAGATCAGAGCACTCATCCATTCAAAAATAAGTGGAAGTGTGCCACTGTGTGTGCCTTTTTATGTGTGTGAAAATGTCAGACTTGGGCCTTAGTGACAGGGCATCAGTTGGTTGATGTGATCCACAAGCCTGATGTGTGATCACTCAGGCATCTATTTTTTCATTCTCTCTTAGTATGACTTTTTTTTTTCTTTGACCACAGTCTGTGCATTTATTTCCCCACATGTTTTGCTCTCTTTATATTTCTGGCACCTTTCATTTTCTCTGACCATCTGCACATATTACCTAATATTATCCTTTCTTAATGTTTGTTCCAATCTTTTGATAAGTTCTCTTTTCCAAAATTGCCCTTGCTATGACTTCTGATATATCATCATGTCATTACTAGACATTTTCTTGTAAAATTACAGTCCAGTTGTTTGTGATACACTTTCCATAAATACTGATATGCTGTTCAATTACCTTGCTGATCAGCAATCAGCGATCAAGTATTCTGTTAACAGCAGTTTGGTTACTATAATATAACTATAATATTAACATATCCAAATGTTTTCAACCACAACCACTAATCAATGTAGTAGTCTCTGTCAAGAAATTATGTTCAATCAAAAATTTTATAGAACATAGTACTTTATTTTCTATACTATTATACTATTTAGTAGTCCATTTCAACAACTGTCATGTGGTTGTGAAACAAAAAAGAAAATCAAAGCCTATATTTACATAATCATTTTAAAATGAAACACCTTGTGTAACAGCGGGGAGTGGTAGCTCATTGGTTAAGACATCTGACTGCTGGTCAGAAAGTCAGGAGTTCAAATCCCAGCACCACCAAGCTGCCATTGTTGGGCCACAGTGCAAGGCCCTTAACCCTCTACTGCTCTGTTGTATAAATGTAAGTCACTCTTGATAAGTATTGGAACAGCAAGGGCAAGTTTTTTTTCCTATACATTGAAAACATTTGGTTTTGAAATCAAAAAATGAATATGAGAAGATAGATCAGAATTTCAGCTTTCATTTCCTGATATTTATGTCTAGATGTGTTAAACAACTTAGAACATGGCACCTTTGGACCAACCAATTTTTAGGTGAGCAAAAGTGTTGTAACTGATATTCTTAAAAACTGTTGCATTGTACTTTTGTGATACCCATACTGTAGCTTTTTCAGGAGGTTGCATCATCAGTAAAGATTAGAGAATTCGTTCCAGAAGAAGCTACTCAAGCCCAAGCTATGACACTGCCTTCACCATGCTTGACTGATGAGCATGTATGTCTTGGATCACAAACAAATTATTTCTTTCTCCACATTTTGGTAGAGGTCTTTCTATTGCTTTGGTAAAGGCTGATAAGTGGTTTACATTTTGTGCTATGGCCTCTGCTCCTGAAGTCTTCTTTGAAAGGTGGCTTGTGATAACTTTACCCCTGCCCTGTGGAGGTTGTTGGTGATGCCATTGACTGTTGTTTTTGGTATTTCTTCACATCTTTCAAAATGTTTGTCTGATTGTTGTACACTAGTTTTTCTTTCTTTTTCATGAAAACTGATGTATTGGCTATACCCAGTGCTTGTGCAATGGCTCTGATAGATATTCCCTCTTTTCTCAGCTTCAAAGTGGTTTGCTTTTCTCCCATTGTCAGCTCTCTGGTCTTGTTGGGCTATCCTTTTTAACAGCAAATGAAATCTTCACAGGTAAGACCCAGGGCTCAAACCAAGAAAATACATTCAAAGCTGTCAGTTGTTTTATTGATCAATTTAACCATTCTGCCATGGATTAAATTGTTTAAAACAAATACACAGAGGTTCATAGCATGAAATTAAAGCTCATCTGTCATCTCATACTCATCTTTTGATCTCAAACCCAAATATCTTCATTGAACGATAGTAAAAACAAATTAATTGATAGTGCCGTTCTAATAGTTTTGGAAGGGATTCTATATTTCGTACTGCTCTCTAAATATGGGCATAGCATCATCTATAGATGAGCATAAAGCCAATATATTTAGTGATGCCTTGCCCTCTTTTATATCTTCATCATTTTAAATGGAGAGTAAGAGGGGTAGGCAACTTCCATACCTAAAGGAGACTGCTAAAGTCATGTGCTGATGGCACTCAGAAATCGATTTTTTATGCTTCCACTTTCCACAAGGCAGCACCAGATAAGATCAGCACCAGATAAGATCTGTTTCTGTGGGGCATGAACACCGCTGCTTAGTTACACTAAAAAAAGCTTGGCAGAATGCACATACCATAAAGTCTAAGCCATGAAAACATGGGAAATCTTTGACACTGATCATTTTCAGCACAACAGTAACACTGATATAGTAGTGACATGTTTTACATGTTTAAGTGTGTGTAGTATGTATCAGCACAGAAGCATTGCTGGGGTTCAATTTTATTTCAATCTAGACCACGAGGGCGGTTCCTTCTGAAATGATAGACTAATGGTGGCTCATTTCCTTGCTGAGTACCAGTAACAAAGTCAAGATATTGTGACTGTGAACCAATGTGGGTAAAACCATTTCACATAAAGGCAGACCCTCATATGCTAACACTGGCTATGTCTTAGGCTAGAAATCTTGGGCCCAATGAAAGATTACAGGCAATACTATTAAAATAATATCAATAGCCCTCAAAGGGCCCCCTGTCAGTGGCAGGCCCTTAGAATCCTCCTATCTTTTCCCTCCCTGGTGGCACCCCTGTATTAGAGGATCACTGTGTCAGGAAGGGCCGGTAGCACATTACTGGAGCTGTTTGAAGATTGAGTATGAAAGTCAGAATTGCATACATCTGAGTGTAAAGCAGGAGCAGCGCACAGCAATGACATTGAATACACTCAGAACACTACCTTAGCAAAATTAAAAGTGGATCCTCAACCCAATAAGGCTGGCAAAGTGCCTAAACCTCAAAGTCAAAAGAAGATGGACTCAGCATATCAATGAACTTTTAATGAAACTTGTGTGGCTAATGCAGCAACATTTTCAGGAACTCCAGAACAGGGTTACATTTGCTAGTGCAGACTGACAACACAACAGTGAATGCGCTGTCTTGCAGTAAGCCCATACAGAGGGATTGGGCATAAACCCCTTGAACAATGTCTTAGAGTTTTTTCAAAGTTGATTAGAAGTGTCTCCTTTTAGGTCTTCTTTAAAAGTGTATGTATCCATTGTGTCTCACACGGGACACAAGGAATGGTGATGGTGGAGTGGTAGGATGCTGAATGGCCCAGTATAGTACTACCTGATGAATTGTTGGTTTTTGTGATGCTGTGACATGGCTCCACCAACTTTATGAATTGGTCTCCTTGATCCTAGATGCTCTACTACTGTTTCTGCTTTCCCTGTTTCTTCATCACAGGGCTGTAATATACTTATGATTAATCCTATTGCTGCTGTAAACAGTAGACAAACTTACCTGGATTCTGTAGAGCAGTGATACTCAATAGACAGAGTCTGGTCTGGATGCGGACCCAAATGCATTTTATTATGAACTGAGTACAGAATCTCTGAGTGAAAAGATCCCTCTCTTTGAAATCCTCTCTGTGTAAAGGTGAGTTGTATTGCAGTGTTGCACTTGCTGTACAGATGTGAGCCAGATTATGGCCATCATGTATACTCCCATGTGATTGTGTGCCACATCCAGGCCTAAGAAAATTTGCTGACGGGAGTCTGTGGACACAATTATATGTGCCTTCTGAACATCCCATTCCATTTTTAGGTCCTCTTTGCTGTTGTATTAACCTCTGTCCTCCTGGGTAGGCGTTCCACTACACAGTATATTGGAATGTGGCTTTGGGGATTTGTACCCATAAAGCCACAAAAGCATTAGGGAGGTCAAGTACTGATGTCAGGCGAAAAGGCCTGGGGTGCAGTCGGCATTCCTATTCATCCCAAAGGTGTTCAGTGAGGCTGAGGTCAGGATTCTGTGCAGGATATTTGAGTGCACGTCATTCTTGTCTTCCCTGTCTTCACGGACGTTGCTTTATGCATGGGGCATTGTCATGCTGGAAAACGTTTGGGTCACTGAGATCTAGTAAAAGGAAATTGTAATGCTACAGCACACAAAGACACCATATACAACTGTATACTACCAATTTTGTCGTTCCAGTTTGGGCGAAGGCCCACATATGGGAGTGATGGCCATGCATCCATGTCCATATTGTTCCATCGAGGATCAGAAGTACGTACCTCCAGTTTTCAGGTTGTTTTGGACTTTTATTTATTTAATTACGCAAATGCTACGCAAACCTAACTGTGTCTGCTCACACTTTGGTCACTTTTAACCTATTTAGTCCATAGTATTAACCATAGCCTTAACTGACCTAAACTACATGGCCCAACAAGATCTGTTTTCTGGGGGGGGTGATGAGTTACATGAGCACTGCGTCACTGCGTCATGTTTGAGTTAGAATTTGCTTAGCCATGCCAATCTGTGTGCCAAGTCCTCCACATTCAAGCATTTTCTGAAGTTCAGACACAATCAGTTGATGAATAATTTATCAGCGGCTTCTGCTGAGCGAATTGATTTGCTAAAACTGCATTTCCAAGCCAACCTCTGCGGCCCACAGTTGAATTTGCGCCGACTCTGCGGGACTGATTAGGCGCAGATTGAGACGGGTGTTTAATTTAAGAGCGTGAGACATTACGTGTACTTATGATGAGCCAACTGCAAACGCAGAGACTGCATGGACTCTGTTTCTGAAGTAAGACTCCACTGTGCAAACCAATGACATAGGGTTAACTTCCCCAGAATAATAATAATAATAATAAAAAAAAAATCAATGATTCAGTAACTTGTAGCAAAGTGAAAGTGGAAACGAATAAACTCAACTTTTATTGCAATCTCCTGATTAGTTTGATGATCGGGTTCTCGGTGGCGTATTTGGCTTGATATGAAAGCCCCAACATAGCCTAATATATAAAGATGATATAGTGCACATGCCACTTGGCTCCCCCAAAAAAGCGCACAAAGCCAACGTGAGATTAAAATCCCTATTAAGCCTGTGGCGCACAGTACAGTAAGAGCGCGCGCTCGGACGTTTTACACGCGACACAGCACAGCGACTTTTGGAAAAATCCGCGCAAGAAGACGTGCAGTTTAAGCTCTTCTCCGTGCCACGTTTTAATGCTCTGCTTTTCATCCTGCTCTGGCTGCGAGTCTTCACAAGACGTTGCCATAATTTCTGCCTCGTTTTTTTCGCCGGTGTGTCATGCAATCATGAGAGCTGTGACTTTACGCCCGAGCGCGTTTCCGCCGTTTATGAGAACTGCACCTCTGCGTCATCAGTCGCATCAACAACAAAAGATCAACACCGGAGCTTTGTGTATCATTCTCGGACAGATCGTAAGAGATGAGAGAATAAACTAACGTGCTCGGTCGTCCTTTTCCTTCTGTGTATTTCCCCCCTCTACTCTTTCCCCAGTTGGTTTGGCTCTCATGCGCTCTTTTGGCGCTGCCGGAGAGAGGTCACGGTTTGCGCGCTCTTTCCTCACTACAGGAGTTCCAGCTGTGCCCATGCCTAGAAGAATAACATTAAAGCTACTACTAGTCATAGCTCAGATGGTGCAAATCTCAGTATAAGAACATAAGCGTTTTTTATTCTAGCAACTGCACGGTTGTTGTTTTTTTTTTTGGTTTTTGGTTTTGTTTTTTTTTTAAATAACGGACCGGGATGCTGTGCGCTGGTGTCTGGATAGTATAAAGCGATCTACTTCTGTCTTTGGGGGCGTTTAAATTGCAGGTGCTATTTTTAACTTTATTTCTCACACCACTGTTTGAGGCTGTGATTAACACCACAGGAGAGAGAGAGAGAGAGAGAGAGAGAGAGAGAGAGGGCGAGATTTAAAAATACACCCGGACGTCCATATATATATATATTTATATATATATATATATATATTTTATCCTAAAGACGAGAGGTATGAAGGTGCTTTTCTCACACGTGTGTGGTCTGGGTTTCTTCTTCATGTGGACTATAAGGAGCACGTCGGTGCTCGACGTGTCAGGGACGCATCAGGGAATCCCTCCTGCAGTGTAAGTTATGACAACTTTGCTCACTCTCCTTGTGTGTGTGTGTGTGTGTGTTTTTTTTTTTTTTAATTTTTTTTTTAATTTTAAGCAGTATTTGATAATAAGTTGTTCTCCATGAAGATCCAAACGCACAGACATCACCTATAAGTGGAGCCTGAAGATATCATATGCATATGATCATCATGAATCAGGCATTTAAGCTTCATCGGAGAAGTTCACAAGAATGATACAGGGAAAATACAGGTCTTCATCTGGAGAAGCTGATTTAGCCTGGTCAAGGGTAGCAGAGGATAGAGAGCCTATCCCGTTAGCGTAAGGACCCATCATTTCGGGCACCTGAAATTCACCCGGAGTACTTAAGTGCCGTAACGTGATTGGTGAATGGAGAGAAATGAAAGATATAATAATAGAAAAAGGAGATGGTCAGAAAAAGGTGTTGTCTGATAATATGGGACCTTACGTTAATATCCCATTGGGTTCAAGGTGGGAGAGTTCACAGCCTACCGGATGGGACAGCAGTGCATTGTAGGGCACTATTCAGTGCACACACATTCACCTCAAGTGGCTTTTTGGCATAGCCAATAAACTCACCTGCATATTTTTGGAAACTCACTTGAACATGGAAGGAACGTGCGAAACGCATACAATAATCTTAGCTCAGGATCAAACCGGTGATTCTGGAAATCTTATTTGGCAAAACTACCCTCACAACAAATACCTCGAATACCCAAAATATACAAAGAAAGTAGCCTACTTATTTGCATTTCAGCCAGTTAATTATCCTTCCTCTGCCTGTCTTTATCCTGCATTGTAGTGTGAAGCTCTGGGCTTCAGCTTTTGGAGGAGAAATGAAGTCTATAGCAGCCAAGTACTCCGGATCACAGCTCCTACAGAAGGTACACACACCACGTATTCACTATACAATACAATATAATCTAATACAATACAATACATGGGAGAACATGACCACAAAACAAAAACTACTGGTAATCAAATCAAATTATTCACTCTATTTTTTTTTCTGCTGTATAAAATGTGGGTATCTAAAGGAACACTATGAAATGGAAATAGAATTAAATGCAAATTGAAAAGCTAAGCTGTGACCCTGCAATTCGCTTTGATTGATGGAGCTACTTACTATTACAACTCACCCAATCTTTCTTTACTGGGTAAGATATGCTGCTCTGAGTGCTCACATTTTCTGCAGAAATTTTAGCAAACATATGAAATTCAGATGAGGGCCACCGGGTTAATTGTGCAGAGAAAAGGAAGTAGAGCTTTTTTCCCCCTCTGGAAGTGCATATTTACTCATCAAAGCAACCCAAAAACGCATACTTAATGTGCTTTCTCCAGCTCCCGTTTTTAAAATACTTAGACTGCCAGTCAAACATTTTTGAACGTCCTCTATTAACATTTGGTTAAACTTCACTGCCTAATATCAGCCGTAAAACAAATATACATGACATGGCCAAAAGTTTGTGACCATCACACCCATATGTGCGTGTTGAATATGCCACTCCAGATTTAGTCTTCCTTGCTGGTATAATAACCTGTAGTATTCTAGGAAGGTTTTCCACTTGATTTTGGAGCGTGGTTATGGGGATTTGTGCTCATTCAGGCACCACAGCATTAGTGAGTTCAGGCACCGATGTTGTTCGAGGAGGTTTGGGGTTCGGTCAGCATTCCAGCTTATTCTAAAGGTGTCGTGGGGGACGGAGGTCAAGGCTCTTTGAAGGACCTTCAAGATCTTCCACACCAACCTTGACAGACCATGCCTTTATAGACCTCACATTGTGCACAGGGTTATCATCATGCTGGAACATGTTTGGGCCTCTTAGTTCCAGTGAAGGGAAACTGTAATGCTACAGCATACAATAAAGTCATTCTATTCTATTGTGTGCTTTCAACTTTGTGGCAAAGCTTGGGGATGAACCGCATATGGGTGTGATGGTCAGGTGTCCACTAAGTTTTGTCCATATAGTGTAGGTTTACAGTAACTTACAATCTTACAGAAACTGGTTACCAATAAAGTGCACTTGCAGCTCTTTAGTGGGGAAACAAAAAAATGATTGTGCTATTGTCCAATGGAAGTTCAAATCTCAATCATGCCACAGCCACTGTTGTATAAAGCGGTACATAGTGAAGCTATACTGGGTGGTGTAGCATGGACAGGTGAGATGTAACGCTTCCGGTTAAGAGGTAATAAACGCCACATGTTATCGCTCTGTTATCGTGCCTCCTGGTCTCTTCATTATCCACGCACATAATGCCTGAACGTAACAGCCACAGACTTTGGATGTGTTACGCTGCCCTGTGACACAACATGAGCAGCAGTTCCAAATGATGCAGTTTGCTGGGTTCATGTGTCTTAGAGGAAGCATATTAGCCCTGACCCTCCCCAGCTGGTAGCAGTCATATGGAAAATAATGTTTGCTTGTCTTTCATAAAATACTTAACATTAGTATTTGAGACAATGAATAAGTCCTCACATACAAAGAAATGGATATTTGACAGAAAAATTGCCTAATTTTAATTATTTACTTCATAAAAATAAAAACTTCAGACTGTCTTGGATGCAGGTGAAAGTCAGTGAAAATCTGCTTGGATGCACTTTGCAGACTTGTGACTCGGTGAAATGGGAGAAGCGAGTGAGTCGCTGTGTGCAAGGCATTATGGAGTCCAAGGGCGTGTGATGGGCTCTTATGAATGATGTGAATATCTCTTGCTTGTGCTCCATGTTCTGTTTCGGAGTTCTTCAGCTGTGTGTGTGTGTGTGTGTGTAGGTGTGTGTGTGTGTGTGTAATAATGGTTAAAAGCAGGACCGAATATTATGATAAATGGGATAATAGCAGGACTGAATTGTGATAAATGGGATTTAAATCTGACTGAATAGATGAAAAGAAGACTGAATAGTTATAAATGAATGTATTAAAAATGGCTAAAAGCAATGTTTTATCTGCTTCTTGCCTCCTATGTGTGTCTTTCCTGGAGATGAACAACTGAAGGCTCCTGTGTCTTTACGCACTGTAAAACTAGTAGAGTTATCACTGTATTCCACTGTAAGGCACATGCCAGATTCACACTTTGGTTTTGCTTTTGACAAAATAACTTTTTTATTTTTTAGAAATGCTGCAAATAAATAAGGATAGTAAAAAAAATACAGAGATCGGTATTTTTTAGAGTTAAATAAATTTAGCCCTTTTCTCTGGATATTCTGTCGAATCCATGACACCAATGTCCTCAATAAACTTGCTCACAGAGCGAAAAATAAAAAACGGTAAGGCTTGGTCCATGGCTGTGAAAAAATCTGCTTTTGCTTTCTGTCTATTGTGAATACAAAATGATACAATGTCAAGTGTAAGGAGTGTGTTTGCACACAATGCTGAGTATTATTTTCAGAACTTGATTACTTGCTCTTTCTAATGATGTGGGTTTTTATTTCTGAGTGATAAATGGTGCCTGAGTTCTAAAACCAAGAAGACTGAGAACAGAAATCCCTGCAAATTGCATTTATCAGCTTCTACACTACATGTTAGATAATTATACAGATTAATATATACCAAATCCATGTTCATAGCCAGTTTGCACTGTTGAAGACTAGCAATTTTAGGCAAAAAAAAAAAATCACAGATTATATTATCTATGATTTTGCATTGAAGGTTTGATTGCACATTCATACCTAAAGTGACACTGTGTGTATAATCTCTCTCTATCTCTGCACGTTTTGCCGTCTCTCTGTTAATGCAAAATTCTACATCAGCAAGCTGAAGTTGCTGCCTTCATGCTTTCCTCTTATGCCCTCTTTCTTTCCCCTTTCTGAATCCCTCATTCCTAGTTCATGTTGCACAGGTGCAGATTCACACTTGTGTATGTGTGCTCCCCTTTGTCCTGCTAGACTTTTTTTTTTGTCATACAAAAGTAGGTATAGCTGTTTGCATGTTAATAAAGCAGGTATGAATTCAATTAGATTTGAAGTAGGCTTAAAAATTGTGTTATTTCTTTAATTTAGAGGTATGTGGCTACATTGCACACAAGAAACATGTGGTAGACATCCGGCTTACTAGCAATGAATAATGCTGGATTCTGATGGAACTGGAAATAATTAGTCTTTTGAAACTTTCAGGGTTAAATTGATCACATCATATTTCCCATACAAATTCATTGACAATGTAGAAATCCCAGTCTCAAATGCTAATGCAGGCAATTACAGGCAAAAAAGGACGTTCTACAACCACAGAGCAATGTAATATTGCCCCAGAGTGAGATAGAAATTAACACCTACATTTTTTCTTCACACAGAGTGTGTGCTGCCATATTTACCCAGGACTTAACTGCACAACAGTGGGGATACTGAGTGCATACACAGCATAATTAAATATAGTATAAAGAAAGCACCATGCCTGGTTGAGTATGAATTTAGCAGCAGAGCTTAAGCAGTGTTTGAATAAAAATATAGTTGTTAGCAGTCAGAAAGCTGTCCAACAGTACAGTGGATATTAGCATATGAAAGTGTCTTTGAATTAGCCATTAGTTGAATCTCCCAGTCTTTGCATTTCAATTTGCCTGCAAATGGACTACTCGCATCTCTCTTCAGCTCAGCTACAAAATACGGTAGATTTCTGAGGCTCCGATTAGTCTTTTCATATTTCAGGTCTGCTAACACTGACTTACACCGATCAGCCATAACATTAAAACCGCTGACTGGGAAGTGAATAACATTGATTATCTCATTACACTGGCAACTGACAAAGGGTGGAATGTTAAGCAACAAGTGAACAGTCTGTTCTCAAAGTTGATGTGTTGGAAGAACAGGAAAAATGGGCAAGTGTAAGCGTCTGAGTTACTTTGACAAGGGGCAAACTGTGATTGCTAGATGACTGGGTCAGAGCATCTCCAAAATTGTAGGTCTTCTGAGGCTCATCATTCTCATTATGGACATGATCAAAACTTTTCCACACCGCAGACTTTACTTTCGCTGACGGTGCAACCAAAATGTAATGGCCCGAATCCAGCCTCCGTTTCACCTCCTCGGCATGAACCGGCTGCGTGGTGACGTCAGGACATCCTGCGTATTTACAAAGTGGAGGCGGACAGCCAGCGGATTTGTTTTATTTATTTATTTTTTTTAATCGATTTTGGGACATTTTAAATCGATTCTGAATCGTAGTAAATGAGAATTGATTTTCTTATGTGAATCGATTTTTTGGCACACCCCTAATGTTTACACCTTTTTTTATTGACACTTCATGATTTTAACATGGCTGTAAAATGTATTGGAGGCTGAGTTGGGATGAGAAAAATTTGCTGAAAGGCTCTGGCCCACAGGACACTGCTTCATGATCCTAGCTCCCCTTGAGTCCACAAGATAAATACTGATTTATTTTTTATATATTTATATTGAAACTATTATGCATTGTCTGCTGTTTTTCTCTGGATTAATCTTCACTCAACCACAAAAAAGAGCCAAATGCTACATTCATAACTTCAAACTGTCTGTCTCCTGCAGAATACGTCTTCCTGTAGATGCCTGTTTTTACATCCGCCAAAAAGTAGTATAATAAGAATAACAAGTATGCATCTTTGGTGTCCACAGCCGTGTATGTGTGTGTCTGCAAGGAAGCATATTTACTCTTTACCCACATCTTACATTGTGTGTGCAATGCATGGTTGAGAGCTGTATGTGAGTAGAAAGGAAGCAGCGCAAGGTGATTCTCACATGTGGCTCATTAGCAGCGAGTTAATCTGTGTGTCTGTGTGTGTGTGTGTGTGTGTGTGTGTGTGTGTGTGTGTGTGTGTGTGTGTGTGTGTGTGTGTTTTT
>JAOVVH010000042.1:8841657-8857807 GCA_028566435.1 Scorpiodoras heckelii
TCTCTCTCTCACGCACACACACACACACACACACACACACAAACACAAACACACACACTTGCAGGAGGCTTGCGTGTATGTTTATGTGTCTGTATGTAAATCTGTTTGTCTGCTGAAACCTCTTAGCCTTGTAATCTTTGCTGTAAGTTTCGCCTTCATGTTTACTTTTCCCACGTTTCATTTACTAATATGCCATCAGACCAAAAAAGAGTGGAGTAAAATTTTGGTGACTAAGCCTACAAAAGTGTTGCTTTGAATAAAAATAATTAGTCAATTATATTGTCGGCCAAATAATCGCAGATATTCACTAAGGATGATGTTTAAAATTTAATGTATGAGCCTAGGTATGAGCCTAAAACAGCCATTAGTTCCTAGACTCACTCATGTGCACATCCATCTCTGAGGGCTGTGAGGAACTTTTCTCATTTTTTTCACAATGAGAATCATTTTTAAACTTGTATGAAAGAAGTTTCCTTTCAGTGGCCTGAGCAGGTAAATCCAGTCCAGGGTCAACTTTTTTTAACCACAGGAAAGAAAACAAACAAACATTCAAACAAATAAACCTGAATTACCACATACATTGTTGCTGAATTAGAATTGACATACAGTAAGATCAACAATATTAAATTAACTCTTACAGTTTTAACTTAAAATCACATTGTTGAATAATGACAAGTTTAAGAATTTAAGAGTGTTTATATGTGTTTCGGGTTTTCTATGATCTTTTTAGTAACAGTTGTCTTTTAAATCTAATTGATCTTTTGGTTCCTTCATGTTTAACTTACTTTTATTCAATGTTCCCTCTGCCATACAAGCAGGTTTTCCTGTCAGAAAGGAATCCAAGTCAAACTGCTTTAGGATGCAATGAACCCTTAGCTAATCAACCTTGAAGAATCCTGTTGTTTATAAGGATACAATTATTTGGCTGGCCTTAACTGCTACTTAAACATTCTGGGAAAATATGTGTTATTAAGTCACAAATTATGAAGCCTTTGTGTGGTTGTTATTGTTGTTGTTGTTATTGTTGTGGAATGAGGACTCAAACTATCCAATCCTGCATGACTGGAGACTCCATCACATAAGGAATTGCAAGATGTGTCACCTTATATAAAATAATAGGATAAATAAGGAAGCCATGACCTTTAAATCATTGTCAAATATGTAAATTATGTTAATCTTTTCTTTGAAGTTAAGTCATTATGTTTCGAATTAAATATGAGATAAAATCCCCTATTGTAGCTATAGTCTTATCAGATACCTTACTAGCACAACTTAACTCTGAGGCAATAATGCATTATGCATAAGTGTTAAAGTGCATGTGAGTGCTTGTGTGTTTCTATATGGTTTTATTCCTTGTTTGTCAGAACAGTGAAGACTGTCGGCTTACAGATAGAGTTGTAGTAATAACCTACATAACCCTAACCCTGCACAGATAAATGCATACAGCATACTCACAAACACACATTTTACTTGCATACACACTCAAAAAATTATTTCTGCTGCTTATAAACATTAAGCAACCAATTTACTTTAAACTCATGAGTTACCCTGTAGGTTGCCCAGATCAAATATGAGGTGTATTGTAGTTTTATTTGTTTAAATTGGATGGAAAGTAACTGAAATACATAAGTTCTAACATTTGTGGTCAAATATTTTTTTGAGTGCATATATTAGTGCTGTCAAATTAATGCATTAACGAACGTGTTGACGTGTTAAAGAATTAATCGCGATTTAAAAAAATTGCACCTAAAAATTTTAACGCATGTTAAAAATTTGTTTAACTGTGCAATCCACTGGCACCGCAGTGAACACAAACATACCCAAATTGACCACCACATTACTCGTTTTAGGCTGCATTCCAATCGCAAGGGTTCCTAATCTGTATCATTGTACTGCGTACAGAATCCCAAGTGCACTTCATAGGGAACTAAAACGGCTCTATTTGAAACGCCCTGCAACGTCATCAACAGCGGACAGCTGATTGGTTGTGTTCTAGATTACTAGTTATGTAAACAATGCTGTTCAGACTCATTTTATATGCTGTAGGCACTTTTGAAATACATGTGATGAAACATCTATGAACTGTGGATGATGTATTTTAACTTTTTACTGTATGTTTTGGTTGGAATGTAAATTTACTCTTCGGTTGCAATGTGCCGTGGTACTCTAATTGGCGAATCGATGCCTTTAATTAAACTCCAACTCTAATCAGTATATCAGATGAACGAAATACAAAAACTATTTTTTATTTTAAAAAAATACATCAATCATCTTTAATATTTCACTTTTATCAAATAAAGTCAAGTGAATAATGAGGCACCGTTCAGTAGTCGTTTTTCTTTCAATGGTCCTACTGTCTCCCTGCATGTTCCACACAAATCAAAATGTTCATTAAAACTGCAATTAATTTTTTTAAGCGCGCGATTAAAAAAATTAATTGTTATGTTAGAAACATGTCCCAGTCACAGCCATGCAACAGCCAACAGTCAACAGCCACAGCTCAAAACATTTTGTCCCAGAAAACCCAGTGGCTTAGACTCTTTAGTTTAAACACATTCCCCATCACCTGAATACTGCTAGTGTTTGTTAATCATTTGCACCTGTTTCAGTTTAGCACTTTGTTTGTGTATGTATTTAAGTTTGCTAGTTTCCCCTGCTCTTTGCAAAGTATCATTCCAACCCTATGTTACCCAGTCGTTTTTTTTGCATGCCTTTTCTATAGTTATTTGACCTTTGCCTGTGCCCAGCCCACGCTCCTTCATTGCTCAACCTGAAAGCTATGCTGGTGAGGATAATGAATGTCAAGGTTTTTTACTACAGTGTGAGCTGTATTTTTCTGGACAGGAGGGAGTGTCCATTCAAAACAAGATCACCCAGTTCATAGGTCTTCTCTACAGCAAGACATTAAAATGGGTGCAGTGTTGTGAGTCATTCTCCTCCTATACTGCTTTCATGGAACATTTTCAATGAGTCTTTGGTCATGTTACTGATGGAAGAGAGAGCACATTTTATCTCTCATGCCGGGTGAACACCGAGCACTGAGTATGTGCTGGGATTCCCCAGGCTGGCAGCAGGCAGCAGCTATTACGAACAGGCACTTCAAGTGGTGTTTCGCAAAGGGCTCAATGCCAATGTACCTACAGAGCTCACCTGCCTGCTCTGCTTACAGAGCAGTCTTCCTGGATACCCTCAATGCTCTATCCATTTGTCTGGAAGATTTGCTCTGCAACCAACCCACAGTCAAAATCTTCCAGACTTCTCACAGCGCACTGCACCAGGAACAAGAGCCACATGTTATCAGCCAGAAGAATTCATTCTAATGGTTCAAATCATGCACTCATGATGTGTTCTCACTTGCAGCCCTGATCAACTCTAGACAGTCCAGTGAGGGGATCACCATGGATTAAGAGAAGGTTTGATCAATTAATCTGTGGCCTGTACCAAAGAGTATCAAGGAGCTCCAGCAATTTGCAAAGTTCTACAGGCAATTCATTTGATTTTTTTGTGCCATTGCCAGCCCCCTCACCTGACTGCTCAGAAATGATGCCAAGAAATTTTTGTGGAACCCAGTAGCAAACCAGGCCTTTGAGAAGTTAAGGTAAGTTTTTACCGCAGTCCCAGTACTTCAGCACCCTTACCCGAGTAAGCCTTTCATTGTTGAGGTGCTCACCATGGAACCTGGAGTAGGAGTCATTTTGTCACAGCAGCTTGGGGAGAAGGAGAACCTACACCCTGTAGCCTATTTTTCATGCAAGGTATCCCTAACAGATTGACTTATGATGTGGGAGATAGAGAGCTCCTTGCCATTAAACTGGTGCTGGAGGAGTGGAGACACTGGTTTGAGGGGACCAACCACTTGTTCACCAACCACAAGAATTTAGAGAACCTTAAGACAGCCAAATGCCTGAATTTCAGACAAGCCCATTGGGCCTTGTTCATTGCCCTGTTCAAATTCACCATCTGTTACCATGAACAGATGGTTACCAGGAACAAAACACCAAGGCTGAATTATTCTTGCGGTTGTACCCTGCCATTAGCCCCAGCCAGCATCCTGAGACTATCCTGCCCTCATCATGTTTTGTAGAATGGGACTGCATGAGCTCCTGCTCCTAGCACACAATCAGCATGTCCAGTACATGTCACATTTATTCTGGCCAGCCTACTGGGTAAACTCATAACCTGGGCCCACACTGCACCTGCCTTGGAAAATCCTGGCACACAACGTACCTTTCAACTTCTAAGACACAAGTATTGGTGGCCCAAGATGCGTGCTGATGTGCATCAGTACATGTCCTCACGTGCTCAGGCCAAAGTCACTGCCAGCTTGAAAACCCTTGCCACTGCCTGCAGACCTGGTCACATCTCGCATCAAAAGCCACCTGGCTACTTGTCCCTCTGTCTCCTTTAACTGCATGGGCCTGGCACGATCTATGTGGAGCTGGAATGGAACTTCATACAGGTAAGGCCGAAAATGCCGCAGCCTGGCTACTACAGCCAATAACTCTCTGCGACTGATGCTGTAATTTCACTCTGGTTTGCTTAGATGGTGTTTGTAAAAACTTTCTCTTCTTTGTCCTGGATCTGGGAGAGCACTGCCCTGATGCCTTAATTCGCCCTCCGGCTGAGGAAACACCAACACTGGAGTGTTGCAGAGACCTTCATGGAGGGTGGTAAATGCACGTTCAGCAGCCTCGTCCCAGCAGAACTCCATACCTTTCACCATGAGTCGATGCAGCGGGGCAGCCACATGTGCGAAGCTACACACAAACCAGTGATAATAGGATGCCAGCCCGAGGAAGCTCTGAAGCTGTCGTACATTGTGGAGCATTGGCCACTTTATCATCGCTCACACCTTTTCTGGATCAGTCTCCACCCCAGCGCCACTAACAACATGTCCCAGAAACTCCACTCATCGCTGGAGCAGAAGAAATGTGACCTGAAACTGTATTATGCAAAGAGGAAGCCATATATTAATTGCGTGCAGAAACGTCAACTAGTTCTGTCTCCTACTGAAAATGTATGGCGCATCATGAAGAGGAGAATCATACAACAGTGACCACAGACTGTAGAGCAGCTCAAGTCTTGTGCAGTGCAGCAGCATCCAAACGTCCCAGTTTACCAGAACACTCTATGTGCATGAACCCTCCAGATCTGTGCCTTTACCTTAGAGGAAAAACTAGTGACAAAAGCCTTAACTAAACAAATAGGTTTTTTTAGCCTAGATTTTAACAGAGAGACTGTTTTGAATCCCAGTTAGTAATTGAAAGGTTGTTTCATAACTGTGGGGCTTTGTAAGATAAAGCTCTGCCCCATGTAGCCTTCATTATTCAAGGTACCAACAAGGAGCCTGCATCTTGTGAGATGAAACACGTGCTGTGTGGTACAAACAGAGCATAGTAAGTTGCTACACTACAGGTCAGGTGTTAATTCTAGAGTGTGAAAGTGTTCAGTAGAAGGTACAGTGGACTTGTTTGTTCAATTTCTCATGGGGTTGTGGTTAAAGCAGCAATAAACAGCAGCAGACAACAGCTCAGAGTCTATAAAGCTACATAAGCAAGATAACTTGCAAATGATGATTTTGCTTTATTCCAAAATATACTTAGTCCAAAAAATATAAAATTTTATCTCACCTGGAGTTAAACACTGATTGTCACTGCACTTTCTCTGGCATCACCACCATTCTGGCCTTTACTGACCTTCTATGTGAGCGTATGGTCAGCACAGCAGCTTTATACAGTGCTGTTTTTTTATGATGTCTGGAACAATATTCTAAAAGTTTTGCTTGGATTAATTGTAACAGAAATGCACAGAATTGCCAGAACAGAAGAGCAAAGCACTGATGTTTTGGATAGGGTACACAAAAAAGCTTTGTCAGACAAGAATAAAAATATTTAAATCACATTTATATTATAATAGTATCTTTTTATTGTCAGAGAAGTGTATCCAAAACCATAGTGTAAACAAAATGACAAAATGGCGAGATGTCTAACTGGTCCATTTTATTACAATCAATATTTAATC
Organism: Scorpiodoras heckelii; assembly: GCA_028566435.1. Lineage (NCBI taxonomy): Eukaryota > Metazoa > Chordata > Actinopteri > Siluriformes > Doradidae > Scorpiodoras > Scorpiodoras heckelii. The sequence goes on from JAOVVH010000042.1 coordinate 8,847,679, forward strand.
AATATTTAATTTTGCAATTACTGTAAGTTTATTACCACATTTGTTTACAGATAGGTGCATTAGAAAAATGTTTTAGAGGTTTAGTTGGCAACTGTCCTATTAATGCTAAGAGATAATCCTAATATGAAAAGCGAACTAATGACTGCAGATATCAGCTTTTGAGGAAGCTGGTTTGGGGCTATCTCAGACGATTAAAAATGACTGACAGCTAATATCTGCCTCCCTCTTCACAGGTCCGTATATTCCCTTACCTAATTGGACGAGAGTCTGCCTTCGCTGATAATCTCAAATGGATGGCCTGCACTAACAAAGGTTTGGCTTCCTCAATTTCCCTTCCCATCATGACACTCTGCAAAGATTTCGACAGGCTGTTTAATGAGCATTGAGAGCAGGGTGGATGGGAAAACTGAGTGTAAATATATTACTTGTCAGTCAGATGTTCATGTGTTTGGTGATTGTGATCTTCCTCACGGTTGGCCGAAAGGCAGCAAAAAAAAGCAAATGGTAGAAATGAGGTGGACTAGTAAAGGCTGTGTGCTAAAATAATGCGTATTTGTGTAGTGCAACCTAGTGTTTGTGTTCCCTGCTATCAGCAAGCGAGTCTGTGTATATCTGAGCACCAACTCAGATATATTTGTACTTAATGTTTACATTACAGTGAAAAAAAACCCAAACAAAACACAATGATTTAAATTCTTTTACATACCCAAACATATATAAAGTTTTTGTGTTTGTTTTCATTATGAGATTAATATCTGAGATTATATATTATATATTCCTAGATATTTGTCTTATCACAGTTTATTTTCCAGATACCTAGTTAATTCCAGATATTTATATCTACAATCATTTAAAAATCATGTATTTGTTATGATGAGCTCATAATCAGAAATATTAAAATATAATATTTATTTCTAATATACAGCACATTTTTTGCTATGTATGTTAAAAAATATGTATTTACAACCATATTAAAAATGGGTTGTGAAATGTCCTGGGGCAGTAGGCATACAATTTCTAAGATGTGAGCATAATGAAAGGTTCAAGATAGTGTGCTGCAGGGCATTTCTCTGGCATTAGCAAGTGGCTGGCCATCTGCTTATTTTGTGCATTGCTCGACATATCAAGTCACAAAATCACAAGATCAGTCTGACCATGTATGATGATTACTTTTGAAAGTTTGACATTTTTAAAAAGCTGAACAGTTTTTAAATGTTATAGCATCTAACAGTTTGTGATTAGATTAAAATAAGATTTCCTCCCTTTGCCAGTGGTTGTCGATTGATTGTTGGTGTGTGTGTGTGTGTTTTATAATATACTAAAAGTAAGGCCAAGTAAGGATTGGCTTCAAGAATAGAGCAACGATATAGGAAACATCACAATATAATATCTATAAACCACAAAACAGCTAACACCAGTGTGTATAATTAACAAGGCAGTTTGGATATTTTGATTTCTGAAATGAAATGTTTGATGTCCAAAAGGCAATAAAATACAAATGCATAAAATAGTTTATTAAATCGTTCATGTCTATGTGTTGTCATCATGAAACATACAGTTAAGTTCCAAGCCAAGTCATATTTGACAGCTTCTCATTTATGAGATTACGTTTTTGTCAGTATGATTAAAATGCATGTAACTGTGTACATGTCACCACTGCCCCTATATCTAGGCAAGTCACAATCTGGCTATGTGTACATGTTTGAGTCTTGGCTTTTTCTTTATCTGGATGCATATGAAATGTTTCACATCATAGCAACCTTGAAAATCCATTTCCCCTTGCCCTGATTTTCCTCTTCAATGCTTCTCTCTGATGCCATTGTGTCACTGCATTTCCACATGGATGGATTCTGGACAGGGAGGACCTTGTATGGAAAATGGATTGCTAGGAACCATTTCTCTGATCTGCTTTTAAAAATTCGTATCTCCCTTTTGTGTGACCTCAGCCCTGTAGATGCAGTGAGTCATACAACAAAGACATGAGGACTACCTTTAACGTTCATTATGATGACTGCTGTTACGTTAACAGTGCAAATACTCAAATCGTGTGTAGCTTTAATTAAACTCAGGTATATCCCTTTGGGAACTTTACGGAGTGAAAGATATCAGGCTTTCCTAGTTATAATTAATAGTTTAAAATGTCTTATTCATGCACTTTCGAATCAATTATACCACAGCACTAGTGAATTCTTAGATCTTACTGTCCTGTTGTTCATTTTCTATAACAGCACATGTTTTATTTAGTATTTTTGGAATGAGTCAAACTTTACAGTTTCTCAGTAACATGACAAGTTCTTTTTTTTTGTCTTCACAAGAGGGATAAAAAATGATTCCTGTTATACAAATTAGCACTGGCAAATTGCTATATGTATATATGAAATTCTCTGGGAAATGAAGTTATTGGAAAATAGTCAACTTTAGATTTGGGAACAGTCACTCATTGATCATGTATTAAACATCAAATGGTATTAACAGGGTGCTCCAAATACAGTGAATGAAAAGATAGACAAGCTGCTACTGTATTGAGTGTGTACAGATCTCCTAAATATCAACAATGGTAAACGCTTGACATTTTGTTTCAAATATTTTATAGGCTGACTGATGATAGTAACTTGACGAATATTTTCACAAATCTAATTCAGGAAATAATGATCTGCATTATACATTTTGTTCATTATTATTCTTTTGAGTTTTAATCATTATTACTGTTTTTCAATCAGGTTATTTCACCCAAATCTCCACCTTAGCTGACGTTCAGGAAAATGTGATGGAGTACTTGCACGTGCTCAGTAGACCAAAGGTGATTGATCAGGAACATGACGTAGTTTGGACCGAGGCTTACATTGATAATACAGTAAGTAACATGACACAGTAATGGCATTTAATACCTGCAATACCTGAACATATACACAGTATTTCAGCCACACACATATACGCACTTAACAGAACTGCCTTATATTAACAGGAACTTATAGGAAAGTAACACTGGAAATGAGCCAGTAACAGATTTTTAATAGTGTATACTGTTGTTACTTAAAGATTTATACATAAGATTGTGTGTAGACTCATTTTGAACAAAGCACTAATGTAGGCTAGGGTGTACTTGTACTTGTGGGGTGTCATTCACTTTGTCTTATTGTACTTCATTATCCCAGCTACATGGAAGGTTATTGTAAACTAAAAAAAAAGAAGAAAAACCTTTGTGTAATGTATAATTTTGAGTATTTTTGGAGATTCTTGGCAGACTTTGCTTTATTATAATCTAAACGGTACGCACAAAAAGACTCACTTAGACTGACTCCCACAACCATGTGTATCAGATTACACCAAATCAGTTATACAAAGAAATGAGTGGATGAATGAGGCCTAAGTTATATTCTCACAGCTTGACTGCTTTCAGTGTAAGCAATGACAAATGACCAGTTGATAGTTGTTTGTATTTTGAGTAACAGTGTTTCAAAAGTGGCAAAAATTCACAATAATATTTCAGATTTCAGGCTTGCAAATTGCAAAACTAATGGATTGTTTCTGAATCTTTATGACCTGCCTGTGGAATATTGTATATATGTAAAATGTGTTTTTTTTCCCCACTACTGTACAATATGCAAAACATGTTCTACATGTTTCTACAGTATATAAACATTTAGAGATACTAAATACTGGTCAATTTAAAAAAAAAACTAAACAACAGTGACAACAGTAATTATTAACATTACCTTAACATATTATTTGTAATATTTTTTTGTTTGTTTTCTTATTTACATACTTTATTATAGCTTCCTCAGGCTCAAAAGGTAATATCACAGTACAAATTCATCACCATGAATTTAAGTGTAAGGGTGTTCATCAGCATTTTTAGCTCGCAGCTGAGACTTGGGCTGAAAGCATGTTTTGAAATGTGATTGTAGCCATTTGCTTTGTGTGTGTTAATGAATATTTTGAACATCTTGCTCACCACCCATGTATGTGGCTTCTGTAACTGTTGTGCCTCATCACATATGCATGTATATTTTTGTTGTATATGTACAAACTCCCAAACCCCAGATACTTTCTAAAAATGCAATAAAAACTAAAAACTGTAATTTGTTAAATCACTTGTACAAATAATGTACTAAGAAAACATTTTCAGTGTTTGCACTGACAAACCTAATTGTATTGTTAAAATATAAAAAACATAACGTGACAGTTGCAACTCTCAAAAAAAAGTTGGGACACAGGTAAAATAAGACAAGTAATACAGTTAACACTCTTTTTGAATGTTCCACAATTAGCAGTTTAACTGGTAACAGGTGAGATTATCAACATCTTATAAAAGGAGCATCCACCATAGGCTTAGTCTTTGTAAGCATGGATGGGTTGAGGTTCACCACTTTGTGAGAGGATAACTCAGCACAAGATTGCAGAGAATTTCGATTTTCACCATCTACAGTTCATAATATCATGAAAAGTTCAGAGGGCTTTGGGAACAATAAATCAGAACCGATGGAGACCGGGAAACGTAGGGGCCAGTGCCAGTGCAGGGGCAAGGGACTAGGCCAGCTTAGCGCCTACAAATCAGGGTTAGCATTAAAGGCTAGCCTCTCTGATAAAGGATCTCCCCCCTTTGAGTCCTGGGTTTGGGTAGATTCCGGGGTGGTAAATAATTTCATGGACGCTGCCCTAGCCAAGACTCTGAGGCTGCAGCTCTGTCCCCTGCCGACCACCCACCCTATAGTGGGTGTCGACGGGTGGCCCCTCGGGGGTGGTCCCGTTCGCTACCAGAGGCCCGAACTAACCCTCTGCATTGGGGCTCACACCGAGAGGCTAGCCTTCTGTATAATCTGGTCGCCTGCCACGCCCCTTATCTATTATCAATCCAGGGATCGATTGGGTAACCCAGTCCGTCTTTGCCTGGGGCCCCAAGTGTAAGGCGGCGTGCCTCCTGCTTTCGGTCAAACAGCCCAGACCCCCCAAGCAGGTGGAACAGGTGCCACTTGATTTGGCGGGGGTGTCCTCTGTCTTTCATGACCTGCCCAAGGTGTTCAGCCCGAACAAAGCGCAAGCCATGCCTCCCCATCGGCCATACGACTGTGGCATTGACCTGCTGCTGGGGACCACCCCTCCCCGTAGTCACCTCTTTGCCCTCTCTGGCCCAGAGAGAAAAGCGATGGACGAGTATATTCGTCCCAGCGGGCGCAGGGTTCTTCTTTCTGGCCAAGAAAGACGGAAACCTGCATCCATGTATTGATTACCGGGGGCTAAATGCCATCACCGTGAAAGACGGGTACCCCCTGCCCCTAATGCAGCCCACGTTTGAGGCACTACAGAAGGCCAGAATATTCACCAAACTGGACCTTCGCAGTGCCTACAACTTGATCAGAATACGGCAGGGGGATGAGTGGAAGACCGCGTTGATCACGCACATGGGGCACTATGAATACCGCGTTATGTCATTCTGCCTGGCCAATGCGCCCGCGGTATTCCAGCGCTACATTGATGAGGTGCTCCATGAGGCGCTAGATCATTATGACTATGTGTACCTGGATGACATATTAATTTACAGCAACCCTATGTCTGAGCATGTTGTCCAGGTGCGACGGGTCCTCCAGCTTCTTCGTAAGTACCACCTTTACATGAAGCTGGAGAAGTCGGTCTCCCACCAGCCCTCGGTAAACTTTCTGGGGTTCATTGTTTCTCAAGGGGAACTACGGATGGACCCCGCCAAGAACACAGCCATTGAAGGGTGGTCTGTCCCAGCATCCCTGTGGCAAGTCCAATGGTTCGTGGAGTTCATAAATTTCTTCCAGTGCTTCAGCCGGGGTTTCAGCAGCTTGGCGGCCCCCGTAATGGCTCTAACCCGGAAGACCCCAGGACCGTTCCGTTGGCACAGTTGGCCCAGCAGGCCTTTGAGGCCATCAAGAAGCAGTTGTTATCACCACCAGTCCTCCAGCTCCCCGATCCTGACCTCCCCTTTGTAGTGGAGGTTGACGCCTCCGATGTGGGAGTAGGGGCGGTCCTCTCTCAATGCTCGGGAGAGGACCAGAAGCTCCACCCCGTGCCTACTTCTCCCACCATTTTACTCCGGCGGAGGCAAATTACTCCATCGGGGACAAGGAGCTATTGGTGGTGAAATTGGCGTTAGAGGAGTGGCGCCACTGGCTTGAGGGGTCAAAACATCCGTTCTTGGTCTGGACGGACCACAAGAACCTCTCGTACATTCAGCAGGCTATTCGGTTGAACGCCCACCAGGCCCAATGGTCGCCAAGCCAGATGCACTCTCATGCCAATGGGACCCTCCGGAGGGCCCTGTGGAACCCACGCCGATTATCCCAGCCGAAAACATCGTCGCACCGCTTCTCTGGGATATTGACCGGCGGGTCCAGGCTGCCCAGGTCAGGGAACCTGACCTGGGGAACGGGTCGCCCAATTGGCTGTATGTGCCTGTTCGTATTCGGCAGCCGGTACTTAAGTGGGCCCATGCGTCCGCCCTACCTGCCCACCCAGGGGTTACCCGGATGTTAGTTTGTTCGATGTTAGATGTTAGATGTTAGGAGTTTGTCCGTCACCAGTTCTGGTGGCCCAGACTTGAGAAGGAGGTTTGTGAATTTGTTGCGGCCTGTGACAGCTGTGCCCGCAACAAGATGCCCCAGGCTGGGCCTCAAGGCTTGCTCCGCCTCCTTCCCGTTCCGACACGGCCATGGTCCCATTTGGCCATGAACTTTGTCACAGGCCTGCCTCCTTCCAAAGTCATGACAGTGGTCCTAGTGATCGTGGACCGCTTCTCCAAAGCCTGCCGCTTCGTCCCCCTCCCACGGCTTCCATCAGCCAGACAAATGGCTAACATCATGTTGTCATATCCCCTTGGCCAATCATAAGACATATTAGCATTTTGGAGAGACATATGCTGCTGTAAAGACACCGTCTTTTCCTAGGATCTCCATGGCTATTTCAGCAGGACAATGCCAGACCTCACTCTGCACAAGTTACAACAGTGTGGCTCTGTAGACATAGACTGCATGTGCTTAACTGGCCTATTATATGTTAAATAAAAGTAAATCAATGGACAAGTAAATCAATGGACTACAGATTTTATATATTATTGCATTTTTAGAAAGTGTCCCAACCTTTCTAGAAATGGGGTTTGTATGTTCTTGAGATATAATGCTGTACTACAGTCATCAGATTGACACTGTTTTCTGAGTGAGATCAATTTGAAGCAACATAATAATAATTACACAATAACTATAATACTATAACTATAACCATATTTATTAGTAAATGTTGTTTAGCAGGTTGTCAAATATAAGCCAAGTTGTCCCACTTGCTTAGTAAGTGCACTTCATTCTGTGCTGCGTCTTTATGTTTCCTTACCTAAAATAGCATCTGATGCTCAACTTTTGTCATATGTGAGTGATGTGGTTCAAGTCACACAGCTCATAATCTCCTGCTCAAAAAGCCTAATTTACAATGTGTGATGCCTTCTACTAACCCTCTGACTAATCTACTTTTATCAGGCTTGTAGCTCAAAGTCAGATGCAAGACTATGAATCAGGCACTATCACACACTCTGAGTTGTTAAGAGTTTGCCTCAGGCTGTGATTAATCACTGTTGTAGTTGTGGTTCCACTTGAATGCAGGCTGGCAGGGCAGAACGTCCTCTAAGCTCTCGCAGAGCTTCTGAATCCCGACCGCAGCTCACTGTCTCCATCCATCATCCTATGGCTTATTTAGTTTTGTTCTTCCACCAGCCAGGATAAACTGACTTTGGATAGTTCAGAGACTTAAAAAAAAGGAAAATGGGTGTGAGTATGAGAAGAGTGTTGGTGCTGACTTGCAGCAGTGCAAAAAGGAAATGGTTAGGTATGACATCTGCTTTTTAGATAGCACCCTGTATAATAATATACAGTGGACCCCTGAAAGGTTAAAATTCCTACAGTGCCATAGGTTCTGACATTGCTGTCTGGCATCTTTCCTCCACTTTTAGACCATCAATCACTGTAGCCTGTTAGTATATATATACAAATTAACTCTGTCAGCATCTCTTCTAATCAGCTGACCTATCACGTTGCAGCACTGGTAGATTGGGTGGATCTTTTGGTGTTATTTACTAAAAGCTATAACAGCAATAATGCACACTTTGCAAAGGACCACAAAATATACAATGTATATTTACTTTAACAGCAATTAACACTGTGTTAGCAGCACTTTGTTACAGTTGGAATGAAATAAATGGCATCACAGCTCATCAGCAGTAACTCAATACTAACTCAGCAGTAACTTAACTGACCACTCTTGGTAAAGAGACAAGCATCCGAAAAGCAATTCTTGTTGTTGAACTCTCCCCTGTAATGAGAAACCAGCATCACGGTCTCACAGTAGTGTCTAACAAGGTTACACTTATACATGGATCTGGGCACCTACATGTAGAATATTTCCAGATCCTTTATATTATAAAGACTGTACATTGTGAATTGACCTCTTCAGCTGAGCCACAATTTAGGGGTTGATAGGGTCCAAATCCAGAGACTAAAATGTCTAATATCTTGTTAAAAGGCCATAGCTAGTCATAACCACATGGCAGATTTTGGGCTATAATATCTTGACACAACATAATTCATGATGTCATCATTCTTTGCTAGATGATCTTTGTGTTCTTTTTGTTTCCCTTAATTTAATGTGTGCATTTTTTTCAATTGTTTAGAAAATTGTTAATAATTGGCGGTAATATTTATTATTTACAATCATGCTCATTTCCTTGACATGAACTACAACTTCTGGAAATGGCTGTGTATGTATTTCACTGCATTCTCTTCCCAATCCCTTCCTACATACCTGCATTACACATGCAGGACAGTATATGCTTTCATCTTATAGAGCGACTCCTTGGCCTCACCTCTTACCTTATCTATTATTAATTGTTCCATCATTGGAGCTAAGGTTGCTACGGTCACCAAAACTCAATTTGTCATGGAAACCCATATTCTGCCATGGGAAGGAAACAGGGCCAAGCTGCCCATGCAGTAACTGTAGATGTATATAAAAGAGCTCAGCTCTCAAGCTCTCATCTCCTTGTGCTTTTTAGCTGTGCACTTATAAACTCCACTTAGTTTAACCTCACTCAAAAAAATTGCTTCAGGCTTGTGTGTGCCCTTTAAAGGCGTACAGACTCTCTTCACCTTTGGACTTGGTTTTTCAGAAAATATTACCATTATAAAAAGGCCAAAAAATGACATTTCTTCAGTTGCACTGCAGCCATGAATTATGGCAACAGTCTGAGCACTGTGTTCCCTATTTTGCATGCAGATGAACATTTTGGTTTTATTATTGTTGCTACTTTAAATGGATTTAATGCATTTAATTTTAGTGTGCATATAATATGCAATATTAATATGTAATATTAACTGTTTTTTGGTAATAGCTTACTTAAGAGTTTTCATGTGGCTACCTGGGATTTGCATAAGGTCTTCATGACAGTTGACTCAAAGGCATATCCCCAAGTCATCAACTGTTCAACACCTGAGTCAAGTAGCAGGTTTTCTTTGACTTAGTGGTGCTGTGTCATTGGGTGTAGCTAAGCTAGAGCATCATGACAGCTGACTTTGTATTTGATGATGTCATGTGTCAAAGACCAAAACCAAACCCTTTAATTTAGTGCATAGGTTCTAAACTATGGGTTTTTTCCAAACTGTTATTTATAATTTAGTTCTATGCATATAAACATGATTTATGTAAAATTTGCTAATTAAAGCTGTGTCATTACACATCATTCAACTTGGAGATAATCTGAAGCCTATTTTACAGCAGACCGCATTGCCACAGGTGTATAAAATCAAGCGCCTAGCCATGCAGTCTGCATTTACAAACATTTGAAAGAATTGACCATTCTAAAGAGCTTACTGAATTCGAGTGTGGTACTGTAATAGGATGCCACTGTTGCAACAAGTCAGTTCGTGAAATCTCTTCCATCCTAGATATTCCACAATCAACTGTGAGTGGTATTATTGAAACATGGAAGCATTTAGGAACCACAGCAACTCAGCCACAAAGTGGCAGACCACGTACAGTTACACAGCGGGGTCACTGAGTGCTGAGGCACATAGTGCATAATAGTCACCAACGCTCTGCTGTCTTGATAACTGCAGAGTTCCAA
>JAOVVH010000042.1:8902938-8914375 GCA_028566435.1 Scorpiodoras heckelii
CTCTCTCTCTCTCTCTCTCTCTCTCTCTCTCTCTCTCTCTCTCTCTCTCTCACACACACACACACACACACACATGCATCAGTGCACACATTCACATGATATCAGCCTAAAGCAAAGCCGCATGTACAGATATGCGCATTAACCTTTACAGTACGCATGAGCACATGCGTAACATTTTAACATTATTATCCAGAGTCATCAATCTTCCCTGTAGAAAAAACAGACATTTTAATGAAAAGCTCTAAATAGAATGTCATTAATAACAATCACCACTTTAAACTTTTGTTTCAATGTATATTTCAGCGATGGAATAGAGAGAAAAGGTCACAAGATGAAATAAGTAACAACAATATTTTTCTTTATTAGTTAGTGATGAGGATGAAAGCACCTATATCGAGTCAGAGTCAAGACCAAGTCCTTTAAGGGTCAGGTCTTGGTCAAGACCAGGACTTTGGGATTTTGGAGCAGTCAAGACAGAGTCATGACCGAGACCTAAAAAAAAGTACATTTTCACCTACATTGCCAACATTATATATTGAATACATAGCATCAGTCAATACAATGTCAATTAATTGATAAATTTATTTTTTTTTTATTAATGTGTATAATTATTTTGAGAGTATGAAAAAGTTTAGCACTGTCGCTGTGGTCTTAAAAAATGGATGGTCACTAAAATTACAAGTCCAACCCATGCAACTCCAGTTTGAGACCAATTCAAGATTGAGTAGAATTGTTTTCAGTTCTGAGACGAGACTAAATAAGTGAAAAGGTGGTCTTGAGACCAAGACTGGACCAGCTGTTTGATCTCACGAAGGATTCTGAGCATGGACTCCTCTAAGATTCGAGCAGTCCAGGCATGAACCCAGCCCAACTCTGTCAAACAGGTACAGCACTTTCTGGAGTTTGGCAACTTTTTCTGACAGTTTATAAGAAACTTTAGGGCAGTAGCAGCACCTCTAACTGCACGCATGGCTGCTTAACGAGCTGCCCAGGCCTTCAGGTACCCGACACTGAGCACTGAGAGCCTTGTGTCTCAAAAAGGACCTGGGAAGGGGGTCCTCGGGGCAGGCAGTTGCTCTCCATTTCAGTTCACAGTGGGGCCACGCCTCGCCATTTTCCCACCACTCTGAGGTCACTAGGACCATGGAATTCCTCAAATGGTGATTTTGGTGGCCAAGTACTACAACCCTATTATTAGTATTCTTTATACACTGAGATAATGCACTGAGATAATGATTAATATGAGGTTTGAAGTCCAGTTGCAGTTTTCCCTGAGAGCACTGAATGAATGACCATTTGTGTAAGAGATACTAGGAATGCAGTACACAGTAAGTACCAAATAATAAAAGATCATGTAGTGTCAGAATTTTTTTTTTTCACTTCAAGAGAGAGATAACAAAAGAGTGGCTTGTGAGAGAACGACTGTTTGTACTTGCTACAACACAAGTGACAACTAGAACTAAGTTGTTTCTTATATGTTCATTAACATTTAACATGATAATTAACAAATGAAAAGTATGACACCATTCTTTAATAAATAAACAAATGTGTTTGTACATGAGAAATAAAATACTTTGGTAATGGCTCTCTGATTTGCAATTGTCCATGTTACACTACTCCACCATTGATTATTTTTCTATAACAGCACATTCTAAATTGTATTATTCCCACCATACTACCTGTCTTAATTAGTTAATTAATGCTACTAATTTAAAAGTAATCTGACACACTAACAGTTACATTGTCCCACGTTTTTTTTTTTTTAATTTGGACAAAACAAATACAAGCATTCACTCACCAACATTTTCACAGGCGTTCCTGTAATGTGTTTCATGTTAGTTGTCTAAAAAATTTGTACTGCTGAAGGGTAAAATGCAAACAAGCTTAATTTCATTCTCAGATCAGATCATTGAACGATATCCACCGCAATTACATAATGTAGGAGCAGGTTTTTAAAAATGTTCTCCACAGTTTTTGTCAGTTTATGCCATAATAACAGACGTAAAATGAAGGAATTTCTATGGCAGGTGTTTTCAGATGTTGTTTTTTTTTTCATTTATTCAGTTATTGATTTTGTCTAATTATTTCAAATTCCTTTATTTACTCTTATGGTTTAAATCTGTTTCATTCTCATTATGCTGATTATTACAATTTCTGAATGTATTCTCTACCATGGTGTTCTGAACTGATATGTTCGCCATAAGATAAGTATATAGAAGGTATTTAAGGAGATAGATAAGTGGTAAGATAAGTGGCACACATTGTCATGTGAAGATCTTTTTAATCATACAGTGAGTTAGGCAGGCTTTCACACACGTGACAAAGCTGAAACAGAACTCTGTCTACACTCGCATATTTCTCCATGTGAAGCACTTTCTGCGAATAACCGTCATCTGCTATGAAGATTCCACGTCTCCATGTTTATCTGTCCACCACTTGCATTTGATTGAAGCATTATTTTGGTGTAAATAGAGGAATTTGATTGTGCTGATTTGTCATGAGCAAACATAGTCTTGGAGTCTTATTGGAGTCCTAACTTGCTTGATATATTTAAGAATTCTTTAGAATGGCAAGTGTCATATGAAAATATCATCAGAAACAAACACAAAATTTCTGTGATGGTGCATAACCAAAAGACCATCATGTGTAAATTAAACTAGATAAGTAATTACATATGCAATACACGTGCAACCTTTCTCTCTGAGTTGCAGCTAGACGCAAATGTCATGGCATGACAACTCTGGACTGCTTCCATGCGTGCTGGCATTCCTCCATCTTCCTCTGTGTGGTCATTGCTGGAACAGCACCAGTAGCTCCAGGGGTAATTGCTCTTTCTGTGTAAGGATGTTTACTGTACCTTGACGTTCTTCAGTAATGGAGCAGCTGTGCTGATGGATGGATGGACAGCCCCAGGGTTAGAATCCTGGATGGAAATTGGGTGTGCAGATTTCGCTTCGCCTCTAAGAATTCTAACGCTGCTGAGCCAAGAACGTCGACGGTCTCTATTCAAAGAGTGACCTGAACAAAGTGTCACAGAGTAGTGGATTTCTTGGTGTATCACTTTACCTGAGCCAGGATGTGTGAGTAGGACCAGGCTACTTTAGACTTCACTAGTATAGAGTGTCCACCACAGGTGGTATGAGGTGACCACTGACAGTTCCTCCATCTTCCCATTTCACGCCCATCCCTTTGCTCCTCTTCCTTGGCAGAGTATAAAAATTCTTGCAGGACCAATTGGATCTTTCCTACTTTAGCACCGTTCCAGCACCTTCTGCTTATCGACTACACCTGTCTGTCGTTGCGGCCTCATTAAGAACGGCTATTTATACTTCACATATTTATCACACACCTTTATTTTGTGCATGTCTTGGCTTTTTTAGTGCTTCCTTTTGTTTGCAGCTACTTCCTATTCTATCTTATTTATGATTTTGTTGGACTGTTATCGATTTATAATTTTGCTAATGTTTCTTTTGTCTTGCTTTGTGTCGATTAGCATTGCTGATTCTTGTATTAGCCTGTATACTGAGGCAAGGTCAGCAAATGCAGATTCCTGAACTCTCAATAATGCATGCCCCAGAGGCGTGGCCACATGGCAGTACAAGGTGGCAGATGCCATCCTTGAATCTAGTCTAGGTGTCCTAATTACCATCCACTCTCTGATCTATTACCTGTTACTCCCACTGCATGTCTGTTACTGCTATGAAATTCTAATGCATACTTAAAAAGGGAATAGAATAGAATAGAATAGAATAGAATATAGAATAGAATAGAGAATACAATAATTATAATAGAAAATTATAGATTGTTATGTAGAAACTGAAGCAGTGGTAGTGAGTAGTTGGGAAACAGAGATGAAGAAGGCAGTTAGTGATAGAACGACTAACTTTTATTACTTGTAAATATAGCCAAGAAGAGAAGAACAAAGAAGTGCACAGGTGGGACAAACAGCAGTGACTGGTGATTGGTCATTGAGAACAATTGTGTTCAATGATTATTTGCTTAGGAAAACTATGATCATGGGTTGGACATTGTGAAGTCTGATTATTGTGATATGTGATAAGTCAATGAGAAGCATAGTGATCAGTTAATGGCCATGGGAAACAATGATAATCAGTGATTGGTCTTTGGGCACTATAGTAATCACTCATTGTTTACTGGAAGTATATGCTTGCACAAGCACGACTGTGGTGTTGAAATTAACCAAACCTGCTCTTTCCACTCATATAACCAGCACTTATGATGTGACATGGAGAGCCATACCAAGTGCATGACAGTTGTTACAAAAATGTCATTAAAGTTCATTATATGGCTATTCATGTTGCACCCAGGAACAAATCTGATTCTCTTTTACTTACAAGAACTGACATCTGAGCATTACTGGCACTTCTGCTTTGCTCTTTTGAGCACTGTAGACAAAATGTGATTTAAAATTTTACTAAACGATTTCTAGCACATGCCTGGCCAGTGCATTATAAGCGCTCGGTCACAATGAACATACTCAATACATTCTTATTTTAACATCACTCTGAACTTAGGAGACTGACAGAGCGTAGCTAATCCACAGAGTAGAACTATGCCTTTTTTGTGTGTGGTTTTATAAGCAACATACGGTAAACATGAAAAGTGCAGTTTAAACATACTTGATTATTCCACCTTATTGACAGCCAATTTCCGCCTAAAGAACTTTAATAAAATTGGTTTTCCTTTTTGCTAATTAGACTACATACAGTATTGAAAGGTAGGTTGGATTGTAATGAATTACTGTTAATGCTTACTAGTTGTTACTACCGAGTGCTGCAGATGGAGTGCATGATTTTTACCTCACACAGCTTTTACATTTGGTTTCACTGCTTGAAGTGGAAGAAAATAAGTCTCCCGCTAACCATTCAGTGCGCATTAGTGTACGTGTACCAGTTTTAGCGAACCATTAAGTCATTTTTCTAACACTCCTGGCAGACACAAATATCCAGCCACATTAAAGCATCCACAAAGACATACAGTTTCACTCCACATTTATTTGTTGCAAATAACATAACATGATGATTCCTAATCTCACCAGGTTGAAGATTTCCTAGACTTCCTGATTATAATGCATCACGTTTGAGTGATTTTTAGCCTCTTAGACATATGCTTTTAATTGTGTTTTTACAGTAATTTTGCAGTGGCTGTGCTCAGTGTTAAGTGTTTATGAGCTATGTTTTTGTGCCAGCAAAAACATAACTCAGTGGTTAATACTGCCGTTTTACTATTTCGGTTGGATGCAAGTCAGATTTTTTAGGTTTGCACCCTGTTGCTATTAACGCTAAAACAAATTAGTTTTTAACTGTAATAAAGACAACATTATGGCTATGCACTACACGTTATTGTTAATCATAAGTATTGGAACAGGCCTGGTTTGCAATAGTTCACAACTATTTGTGAATGAAATGATTTAATAAAAAAACATTCTGATGAGGCAGTGGGCCATTCTGGCTATTTCTTCTGTTAAAATCCTTACTTGAATCAAATTATTTTAATGGTCACTGCAAGCGAAGATGAATTCAACAGACCATTATAATGGTTCTTCTAGTGCAAATTATTAAAAATTATTAAATAATTATTCTAAAACTACTAGTTTCATTGGTTAGATCTTAACCTGGGATTTATCATCATAAGACTACATATCCTATAGGAAATATGATGTTTTAATCATTAAAAGTTAATGTTAATTTTAAATAAAAATAAAACCATTATGCTTGAATTTATACACTTGTGACAGCCCTTTCTGCATTCAACAAATTGCATGGTTGTTATCTGCATGTTTGTGTGTGTGTGTGTGTGTGTGTGTGTGTGTGTGTGTGTGTGTGTGTGTGTGTGTGTGTGTCTGTGTGCCCATGCTACAGTAAACAAGTGGCATTGTTATGACAGCACTATGTGTGTGAACAGAAGTGAATTAGGCCACACGTAGGCTTCCTGAACTGGTGTAAACCCCTTGAGTGCTAGTCTTTCAACTCCTCAGCCACTTTCTGCAATCACTGAAGTTTTTTTGAGTGAGTGTTGGCATTTGGGTTTTCTCTTCAAACCTTTGCCCACCCACTGTTCAAAGTCTGGCCTCACCACCAGTTGTAAGACTTTTTTTTTTAAGAATCACGTGATAGAGTCTCTGTAACCAGGACAACGATGACGTTGATATGCAATCTCACACAGAGCGTGCCTATCATTCTCTGCTACATACCACTGAGTTTGAGCTTCTCTGCTGTTTCTTGTGAAACTGTTTTGCTTTTTATTTTATTCTCACTACTGGGAAGACTGTGTGTACTGATAGTATATATGCATGAAACAAGGTGTATAAAAGTATGGGATGTATTGAGTCTTTGATAGACTCAATTATGGACATAGTTTTATATTTTTCAATACAAAATAATACCATATTATCCCTTTTAATAATATGGTATTATTTTGTTTTATATTTTTCAATACAAAATAATACCATATTATTATAAGGGATAGGTGGCAACCCTTCTGCTCATCCTACTCACTGTGTTGGGGAACAGCATGATAATTTCCTGTTCTTTCAGACATGTGAAATTTTCCAGCCCTAATTATGCATTATTGTCTTTTTAAATCCTTAGTTTTTTTTTAATGTCCAGTACCTAATTTGTGCAAATCAATATCCTATTGTCTCTTTTGTGTTTAAGGTTCTTTGTTTTTTTCTTATGGTTATATGTAACTAAGATATTTTACACATATGTCTGAAGCCTCATATTTATAGCAGGGAATTTCTTGTGACTGAGGGGAAATGAAATATAACATACATAATCTTTAATAAAACATTCCATATGGGTGTTAATATGGTTCAAGAGAAAATGGAATAATTAAAAAAACAAGTAGTTCTAATGAGAACGACTTACTGTTTGAATAAAGATAATTAGTTGAACCTATTTGCAATCCTGAGTGGAAAGCTTAAACTATGTTTAGTTTCTACTAGGATTTTTGCTCACTTGTATGAAGGGTGCCAAGGATTATGAATACTACACATACTGCAGCGTTGCTGCACTGAACCATGGTGTAATTTAGGTTACCATACCATTTTATGACAAAAAACTCGAAAGGTAACATTCAAATTAAAGATGTAGTATGTTGTTCTCAATCATTAAAAAAATCCACATACTATTATTTAAAAAAATCTCCTAAATTTCTGGGGATTTTATTGTCCGTACATTTTGGCAGATATACTAAAGAATTTGCAAGCCCATCTGAAACTCTGCTGCTATTTTACATTGATCAGTTGGAATATATACCTTGATCTCAGGTCCCACGTAAGCCCTTCATCCATCTTTTCCTGTCCCATCTATTTGATACTGCATTTCAAGTTGGTGCCACCTTCTGAGCAGGCAGTTGTGGGGTTACTACATACATTCTTTGTGTTAATTTATATTTTTCCTCCAATATGAACATCAGGGATTTAATGCCAATTGTTTCATCCCCAACTTTTTTGAGTTCATTAGACAAAATATGTGATTGCATATTCCCCGCGGACAATTGGAATGGCTACCTGACACACAAGCAAAAGATGCAGCACTACAGGAGTCGGCAAGCCGGTGCTCTTATCAAGTTCATGTGCATATCAAATGTGTGCTTTCTCTGTAATAAAATGCACGAAGTCAGTCTATTTCTGCAGATGAATAAAGATTTTCTAAGGAATTCTGCATTATTCTTCTGAGAAAGCTGGTTGTATGACAACATCACAAAGAAGTTGGAGTCCTTGTTGTCATTTTCAAAAGGTAGTCTTCTCTGTCAATATCCGTTCTCTCTGTACACCAGTGACTGCATCTCCAGTCAAGCTGGTCAAGTTTGTTGAAGCCACCACGGTCTTAGGCCCCATCAAGTACTGAAAACACCCAATGTCAACGAGGCAGCGAAGATGGGCATGGACTTCCAGAAACACCCACCACCACCAGATCTCATTAAAAATGTACAGTTGGTGGATTCTGTTAAGTTTCAGGGTAACATCAACAGCAAGCTGAAATGGGAGACTAATCTAATATCATCAAGCAAGCTCATTAGTGGATTTTCTTTCTCAGACTTCTATGGAAGATGAACATACCCTCGAAAGTCTGCACTGAGTTCTACAGAGCCATCATCAACATTATCCTCACCTCTTCCCTCACTGTGTGGTACCCCGCTCGCACCAAACACAGACTGGAACGCATCACATGAACAGCCAGCCGTGTCACAGGACAGGAACAGGTGCCTGTGAGATTTCTCCATGATGCCACAGCCAGTAAGTGGGCTAGTGGGTAGTGGTGGACCCATCACACCCTTCTCACTGGCTCATGAGAAAACATCTGGCTACAGGTTCTGCTCCATCAGGTCCAGAACCACAAGATACCTGAACAGCTTTTTCCCTAAGGCCATAACTCACGACAAAAACACATCCTAGCTCCCAACTCATCTCTCGGCTTCCCACCATGCAGTGCTGAACTCCTTCCCCAGACATCCCTTTGGACTGTTAAGCACAATGTAGTGTACATTATTACTTGACTTGCATAAATATTCATAAACTCAACTTGTATTTTATTCTTATTGTGGGTATACATATTATTTTTTTATGTTTTTCCTTTCATGCTTACTTTGCTTAATCTTAGTGTGCTCTAGGTCTTATTATGATACCTTTTGCTTCATTGCGCTGTTTCGCCAAATCAAATGCCTGTGTGCATTGTACATTTGGCGAATAAAGTGATAATGATTCTGACACCTCGCAGGTATTGCTGATGGCTTCTGGGGTATCCTTTGGCAAACAGACCTCTCTCACTTCTCACAGAGTAGAAAATATTTGTGCTTTACATGGACAAGAGAAATGACTCTGTCAACAAGTTCAAAACCACAATCAGTAACTCATAAGTCTTCTGCATGACATATTTAACTTGGCCTTAATCCATCGTGTTGTGGTATTATATACATGATTAGTTCAGAGAACTGGGTCTGGGAATATAAGCGCTGGATCTGAGCTGGAATGTATTTTTACATTCCCTGAATGAACAGGCTGTAGAAACCTGGAGTACAATTTCATTATTTGATGGGTCAGGTCATACCACCTTGCTAAATATTATTCAGTTAAGGCGTTGTATTCATAAATGTCTTGAAGATTAATGACTTCTAGATTTGTCATTACTAAGAAAGCTCTGATGATTGCAAAATTCTCAAACCTTCATGCTCGTGTTAAGTAAATAGCACGTCACTTTGAGTATTCTTGAACATGACATGTTTTGAATGTGTGCTCCAGCTGTGGGGATACAGATGAAGTTGGAGTTCTTTCAGAGGAAATTCTGGACTGCCAGCCGACAGGTAAACATCCAGAGCATACACGCACATACGCACTTATACAGCTAGGCTGAATAGTACTAATGCAATACTTTAAACATGTTTTAATGCAGTTAGTAAATTCACCATATGCTGAAGTACCAGAAAAACTATGCCTATGCAAAATACATAGCAACGCCGCCTATGCATGAGATTGTGTCCACCAGTGCATATACAAAGTGGTGGACATCTAAAGAAGCTTCTAGAGTTCTTTCTGCCCTGAGAATGGCAAGTTATCACGATTTTCCGATTTTCAACATGGTTAACATAGTGTGAAGCTCGTGAGATGGGTCATAGTATTTTGGAGGTAGAAGCAAAGTTTGGATTTTCACGTATGAGCACCGGCAAAACCTCAAACTTATGACAGCAGTGTGGCCATAAATAGACTCTTGGTGAATGTGACCAGCATGCGACACTGCCTCAAGTAACATCAGAATTCAATGCTGGGGCCTCAACACACATCAGCGTGAGGACTGTGCAACGTTCCCTCCAAGATCCCGTGGGGGACCTACCAAGTATTAACTGGTATACCAGCTTTTGTGGTACTTCAGTGTATATCGAGGTTTCATCAATATTTAGCAAAGGATTACTCCACAGACAAGATCACTTCACGTCTCTTAAAACATACGATCAACAGTAACAATTTAATACCCCTGCTGTCCACTGCTGACCAGTGAAGAGTATTAGTAATAAGCTAAAATTATGGGAATCTGATATTTATCAAATTGCATTTTAAACATAATTATTAACACCTGGAAGATAACAAGCTATTTTAAAGTTTTCACTCTCTGCTTTATTGACAGATTTTGTTTATTATGATAAATACAGTATATTGGAAAGCAGGCATTCTTCAGTGGATGAAACATATTTGCATTTATAAGACAAGAATTTCAGGAATCACCCACAATATGTCTGTATTGGCATAATTTACCACCACGTTGTGTTTGACTTTTGTAGTGCGCTACCCTGGATGGGAAGTGTTCCATCAGCTGTGATGACGATGTGAGTGTACATACTTCCTCTGTCTCCAGTCCACCATGCCTGGCCTTCTTCTTTTGTTCATAAACCATTATAAAAAGTATTTGTAAGCATGTTTCTATAAAGAAGCAAGTAAGCAAACCAACAGCATATATCCATACATACTGTACATATATTGGGGTCCAAATCTGAGAGCGCTAGTGAAAATGCTTCTGTTTCGCATTCTTCACATTCTTTCACATTTTGTGATTTTTAATACAAGACTTTCCTAGTATTTGGTTTGTCCACGTCTTGCTTTAATGCCAGTGTGTACTCAAACTGGCATGAACTCCACAAGTGTGTGCAAAACCTTGTGATCCATTTTAGATCAAATAGATCGGAGTGTTGTATGAACACATGCCTCACTAGAGATTAGGCATGAGGAAAATCTGACATTTTGTATAAAAGCAGTTAACATGATCAATATCATACATTTGCTTATATTTAAATAGGTTTTGTGTTTATACTTTGGCAACTAACATTCCTATGACAGTTATATTCTATTTATTTTGCAGCATTTTATCTTTGCATTTTCCACATTTTATTTTTCTTCATTTTTTCTTCTTATTTTTTCTCCACAGGAAATAAATTGCTACCTTATAGACAACAATGGCTTTATCCTAGTGGCAGAGGACTCCTCTTTGGTATGACCTTTATGGAATTTGTATATTATTATTTTATAATAATAAGCTACCCAGACAAAAAAAATGCTGTATTTGTTTGTACCAGTCACCAGATTGTTGATTAGGTGATTCCATGATTTTGCTCCCATTTAGCCCTCTGTTCTCCCTAACAAATTTAACTTTTCTCAGTATTTTATCTACAGAACAAAGCATTTAATAATTCCAATAATCTTTCAGCTGATCTCAGGCAACATCTCATTTTTACAAGCTTTCTTTGCTAATGCCATGCCAATCCCGAAATCGACGTTGAACTCTGATTCAGTTCAGTTCAGTTTTATTTCTAAAGTGCTTTTAACAATGGACATTGTCCCAAAGCAGCTTTACAAAGACATATCATCCAGACATAACTTTTTATTCTGTTTCTCTACATACTTTGTTAGTCTAATGGTCAGGAC
>JAOVVH010000042.1:8978948-8990716 GCA_028566435.1 Scorpiodoras heckelii
ATGTGCCTAAGACTTCTGCATCGTACTGTACAGTAATTAGCTTTTAAGTTTTACTGAGCATCTTGGAGAATCTGCCACAGCTCCTCTGGAGACTTTGACTGTCACACTTACTTCTTTTTTTTTTTTGCAGCAAAACCCCAGCAGCCTTTATTATTATTTTTTTTTGTCTGAAAAGTGGTCTGTTTTTGTTCTTACTCAATAATGCAGGACTCAAAAAATGTGATGACATGTAGGTGCATGCACACTTTTACTCCCTTCAAAGGAATAAAAGAGAGAGAATCTAGCACCAAATTAACAAACAAACAGACAGTTGGTAGTAGCCACAACAATGAGCTAACCTAAACATCTACAACAGCAGAGAGGAAGGAGTAAATATAACAGGAAAGCTGCATAACAATAGCAAACACTAGCACAAACCATCAAGGAAGCAATCAAGCAATCTAGCAGGCAAGCAGAAAGCGGGCCAACTGGATAATGTAAGGGCTCCCATGTGCAAGTTTTAAATCTTCCTCCCTTCGGTTGGTGTTGGTCAGGTCAATGCATAATATCATGCAGATCCAGGTCAAGATCTTCAGCTAATGTGATATTAGTGACTTTGACCTTGGCATGACTATTGTTGCCAGACTGTCTGCTCTGAGCGTTTCAGAAACTGCTGATCTCCTGGGCTTTTCACACAGCAGTCTCTAAAGACACTTTACACAGAATGGTGCAAAAAAAAATAAAAAAACTAGGGAGCAGCAGTTCATGAGGCAGGAGAATGGCCAGATTGGTTCAAATTGACTTGAAGACTATGATAAAGAAACACTCTTTCCAGAAAAGTAAGGTAAAATAAAAAAGCATCTCAGAACTCCCAGCATGTTGAACCTTGGTGAATGGGCTACAGCAGAAGACCATATTAAGTTCCACTCCTGTCAGCCAAGAACAGAAATCTGAGGCTACAGTAGGCACAGACTCGCCAAAAGTGTCAGTTGAAGATTGGAAAAACCTTGCCTGTTGTGCATTCTGAAATGTTTTTCTGCTCACCACAGTTAAATAAATAGAGTGGCCAGTGAGTGTATAGCGGGTTTCAAAAGTATTCAGAACCCTTGCGTTTTTGAACACTTTATTTATATTATATATTTAATTTAAAATGGAATAATTTTTTTTTTGCCACTGATGTACTGTACATGCAATACCCATAATAACAAAGTGAAACAAACAAAGAAGCTGAAATCTCACATTTAGATAAGTATTTAGATCCTGAACTTTGTACAAGCACCTTTGGTATTAATTAGCCAAGTCTTCTTGGATAAGTTTGTACAAGCTTTGCACACTTGGATTTGAGCATTTTCTCCCATTCTTCCGGGCAGATCCTATCAAGCTATACTCAAATGAATTGGGAGCATCTGTGAACTGCCATCTTCAGGTTTCTCCACAGATTCTTTATTGTTTCAAGATTTGGGCTTTGGCTGGGCCACTCAAGGACATTCAGAAACTTGTCCTGAAGCCACTCCAGTGTTGTCTTGTATGAATTTTTCGGTCATTATAGTGCTGAAAGGTGAACCTGTATCCCAGTGTGAAGCTGGGTGCACTGACCAGTTTTCCCATTCCAAAAAGCTCAAATTTTGTCTTCAAATCAGAAAATTTACTCCCACAGTCTTTAAAGTGCCTGCCATATGCTTTATTAGCCACTCTTCCGTGCCATTTCTACCATCTCTGTGGATGACTACTGGAGCTCTGTTATTGTGACCATTGGGTTATTAGACATCTCCTTGACCAAGGCCCTTTTTTTTTCGCGGGCCAAATCTAGGAAGAGTCATGGTGGTTCCAAACCTTGGGCTTCTTGGCTTGTTTTTTGAATCATGGGACCTTACACGCAGTGTGTGCCTGTCTAAGTCATATCCAATCAATGGACTTTGCCACAGGTGGAATTCAGTCAAGTTGCAGAAACATCTCAAGACAATCAAAGCAAACAGGATTTCAAAGTGGGTTTCTAATTGGCTCTTCTGTTTCCTCTCACCTACCAAAAGCATGCCAGTGGGTGTATTGGGTGCAATGAGTTGTCGCTAAGTGTGAGTGTGTGTCTACATGCCTTGAAATTAACTTGTGTCCCATCCAGGGAGTACTCCGTCCTAGCACCCAGTGCTCTCAGGATGGACTTCAGACCCACCATGACCCTGACCAAATCTCAGGAATGTTCTACATACTTGTTGAGATACATAACCATTAGGATTAAAAAAATGGCTATAAAGTCAAATGTATTAAACACATCTAAGTTAGAACCCCATAGTTTCAGCCTTGCACTTCAATGTCCACTCCTGTGAAACAAAGAAACAAGCTAAAATATTTACATTGTTTAACCTTTATAGAACACCACCTAATGTGACAGATATACATATAAGCCACCTGGAACATCATGTGATGCAAACCATCATAGTAGCATTCTGCTGGATGCCATATAACTCACCTACAGTATGATAAATGTAGACTTCAATCAGCAGGAGAAAGCTAAAAATGGGAGAAAAGTAAACATTAAGCATTTCAAATAGTGGTGAATGGGCTTTTTTGGGTCAATAATTCATACTTGCACTTGTTAAGCAGCAACGTGGGAAATGTAGACTGATCTCATAGGGATTTGGAGCCCATGTGCTCTACTTTCTTAGATCTGAGAAAGCCAACAGTGTGATTTATAATGGGCAGGAAAAATATGTGCACCTCGCATAAATCATAAGGTGAAATAGGACTCTATTGCACATGGCACTTTTTAGGCCTACATTCTAGGCATTTTAGGATGGCGGGTGAGAGTGAGAAAGAGAGCATAAGATGCAAGGGGGAATTTTAAACTTAAGGTCTTTTTTTTCTGGATTTTTACTTGCCATTTGTGTTACATGATTTGTTGCAGGCCTGTAAGTGTGGATGAAATATTGTAGGACTTGAGAGTATGTTTTCCTATTTTTTCTTACTGCTGAAGTAAAATACTGCACTTCAGGTGTATATCATTCTTATATCATGAGATATATGACTTGAGAGCAGCAAAGGACTGTTTTCCAAGCTTACTGGTCTGAGTCTTCTACTAACTCAGATCACACACTGCTTGTCCAGTGCCACCATCCCCATCTCCGTGTATTATGGAAAATGTGGCCATGTTACACGAATAATGTGCAGCCATTAAAATGGAGAAGGATAGAGAGAGGAGGTGATTATTTCAGCAGTATGAGTAATTGCATCAACATATAGCCTTGAGTGATGAAGAATGTACAGAAAACTTGTAAGCGCTTGTCATGACTATGAGGAATAAGCAAGATAAAGTAATGCCTCCAGAAAGAAAACATTTAATCGGTTTATCCATTTTTTCACCTGATTGTTGCAGCCACTTTTACCTTAATAGAGGATTTACGGAACAACATTAGGCTCTTCAACAGAATCGGAAACTGGCACCTACAGGTTCATATACAGAAAGGCTAGGGCAGCCTCAGAAACAGACATTCATCTGTTGTCTAAGCCACTGGGGTGCTGGAGTTTGGTCCAGTGCTCACTGGGCAGAAGGCAAGAAAACATCCTCAACAGGTGACCATTCCATTGCTGGCAGGCACACACATTCACACCTAGAAGCAATTTAGTGTCTCCAATTTGACTGACTGCATGTATTTAGGCAGTGGGAGGAAACCCACCATTCATGGGGAGAACATGCAAATTA
Source organism: Scorpiodoras heckelii (assembly GCA_028566435.1). Taxonomy (NCBI): domain Eukaryota; kingdom Metazoa; phylum Chordata; class Actinopteri; order Siluriformes; family Doradidae; genus Scorpiodoras; species Scorpiodoras heckelii. The sequence goes on from JAOVVH010000042.1 coordinate 8,982,625, forward strand.
CACACAGAAAGGACCCTGGCCTGACCCGTGAATCAAACCCAGGTGCTTCTTGCTGTGTTGCAAGAATGCTACCCACTGCTGTTATTTGTTTATTTAGTTTCTTTAATGTCACTTAAGCATCAATGGCTATTCATGATAGGAACAAGGTTACATATATACAGCATTTCAAGTTCAATGTCAAACACAGTCATGGGCAATTCTGTATCTCCAATTCAAGTAAATTACACATCTTTGGACTGTGGGAGGAAACCAGAGTACGCAGAGTCAACCCATGCAGACATGGGGAGGACATGCAGACTCCACATAGAAAGGACCCAGACCACTCCAACTGGGATCAAACCCAGGACTTTCTTGCTGTGAGGTGACAGTGCTACCCACTTAGCCACCGTGCTGCCTGCCACTATTGTTCACAGCCATCACTGCCTTGATATATTCATCTGGCTGGAGCAGGATTTGAACCAGGGTAGCATGCATGTTAGCTAGTTAGCAGCTTGAATAATTACATTATAACAGAATGTCCCCTTGTGTTTTATTCCTTAGTTAATTATCCATCAAACACTTTATGAACTTTTAAGGGTTCATATGTTTATGTAATATGCATCATCTTGAAGCCATTTCTCCACTTGTACGAGGAACTTCATCATTTGTGCTGAATGGTGGAAACACTGTGGTGTGTAAACACTGGGTGTAATTCATGTCTATGATGTCATCATAGTTGTCAAAGTTAATCAATGGATCTGAGTATAACACTACTGAAAAGACAGAATAAAATAAAAATTTTTACTAAGGTAGTTTTTCTTTTTCTTCTCAAAAAGAAAAAAAAAGAAAGGAAGAAGGTTACCTGGGGTTAGATGGTGAGGTGATTTAATGCGTCTGTAGTAAGTCTAAAGTTTAGGATTCCCATCTGTTATGAATCAGACATGATATACACCTTCATCCCCTGGCGCACACTCCACTGACCTGTCTATGTGTTACCTTAAATTTATATTTCCTCAGAAACAACTTGGCATTCTCAATGTACACACCCACAATAAACAAGCACCCCCACCCCCCACACACATACACATACACATACACATGTACAGACTCGTACAGACACAGATCCCACTAATGCCTGGATACATGGATATAAAGCAAGCCTCTACACTGGAAAGTTTATATCCCTTACATGGATAAAAATTATTTTATCCCAGTGCTGGTGAAATCTTGAATCTTGTTAATGTTATTGTTTCTATAGTTATAACTCATTTGCAGGAACTTGTATGGCAGACCCTCTACATAATCAAAATCTAATAATAAACTGATTTAAAAATGTGTTGTTTGTCAAAGATGAATGTGTAATGATACTGATATACTCTAGATATAGTGACATTTTTATAAGGAGATGTTTATTTAACATTTATGGAAGTCTCCATTTACTGTAACAGTATGTTTTCTGCCATGGGACAGTCTTCAGGACAGAGCAGTTTGCATTTTCTGCTTTTTGTAATATGATGATTTTATTTTCACTCCAGGATAGAGAGAAACAAATGAATATGACTGTTCATAGATGTTATAACAATAAGTGATAGCAGAAACCAGCCATAAATGTAATGGTTAACAGTGCAATTGTTTATTAATGCATATAAAATATGATTCTTGGGAAACTGTGGCAGTGCTAGAGAAATAAACACATTTGGGAACATGATTTCATCAGTCAGGTTTGTTTTGGGCCATATCATACAATCCCACTGTTGAACCTACTTTTAGAAAGAAATACAGCAAAATTAGTAGTGAAATTGAGATATGTGAGTGGCTACAGGATGTGATACTGCTGCAAATGTTTGACATTAAAATGTGTATTTGTTCTGAAGATACACTGAAGTAATGTCAATAGCATGTGCTCCACTGCAAAGAACTGTAAATGTATCACGGTTGAGGACACTGCTATAATATATAATATAATATGCTATATACTGCTGTTTACATGCATATTAAATCACACAGAAGGTAAAAGCTGTCTACAAAACAATATAAACACTATAAGATCAAAGTCAAAAGACACCTGACTGTCATCCCTAAATGTGGGTCTTCCCCAAACCACAAAGATTGGAAGCACACAAAATTGGAAGCACACAGTTGTATAGGATGCCTTTGTATACTGTAGCATTACAATTTCCCTTCATTTTCCTGAACCTGTTCCAGCATTCTCCTGTGCACTAAGCCAGCCATAAAGACATGGTTTTCCAAGGTTGGTGTTTAAGAACTCAAGTGGCCTGCACAGAACCCTAATCCCAACCCCACTAAGCATCTTTAGAATTAACCAGAACACCAGCTGAAGCCCTGGCCTCCTCCACCACCATCAGCACTTGAGTTCACTAATGCTTTTGAAGCTGAATGGGAGCACTGAGCTCAGTGTGGCCATTGAACTGTCCCTGCTGTCATCCAGCCTAACTCATCAAGTTTCACTGCCACACTTTCCCCTGGACTAAGATGTAGACGTGCTCTGACACTGTGGTGCCTGTTGTAGGTGCGCCTGTACTTCAGCCTTGACATCAGCTTTATTTACCTTTGTGAAGTCCAGCCAATTAGGAGACTGGACTTTGCAAACTGTGGGCACTGTCATCTTGATCTGACTGCCCAACATCAACTCTGGTGGCATTGTGACACTGTAGCTCATGAGGACAGGAACAGGTCACCCTGCCAGAGAGTCCTTTTCGCTGTCCCACTGCTCTCTCAGTGTCGCCACTGGACTGAGGGTATTGAGAGCTGCTCTTGGATCTTTTTCTCCAGCCTGGGCTATCACACCTCAGACTGGGCCAAAGGTTCACATTCCAATAAGACAATCACCTTAAGCACACAGCCAAGACAACACAGGAGTGGGCTTAGGGATAAAGGAGTGGCCCAGCTAGAGCCTTGACTTGAACCCAATTGAACATCTCTGGAGAAACTTCAAAATGGCTGTCCACTGATGGTCCCCATGCAACCTAACAGAGCTTGAGAAGATCTGCACAGAAGAATGGCAGAAATTACCCAAATCCAAGTGTGCAAACCTTGTGGCATCTTACCCAAGATGACTGGAGGCTGTAATCACTGCCAAAAGTGATTCAACTAAGTACTGAGTAAAGGGTTTGAATACTTATGTCAGTGCAATATTTTCATTTTTCCTTTTCAATAACTTTGCAAAAATTTCTAACATTCTGTTTTCACTTTGTCATTATGGGGTATTGAGGGCAGAACATTGGTCGAAAACTTAATTTTATTTTTTATTTTAGCACAAGGCTGCAATGCAATAAATGTGAAAAAGTGAAAGGGTCTGAAGACTTTCCAAATGCATTGTCTTCAAATGGTGGAATATGTCACCTCTCATACTGTGCGGTGTGATTCCCATACAACACAAGTCCCTTTGAGGTTGATAGGCTATTACCACATTGGTGGTATTGTTTGGCCTGTACTGTAATGCTACTGATATGCTTGGGCCATTCCTGGGTTATCAGTCTGCTCAGGTCTTCGTCCATGCTTGTTTCCTGCTTGATCCATTCCAGTTTGGAGGAAGACACAAGCCATGCAGTGTGAGCAGAATCTTCACACACTGAAGCATTGCAGGTTAGTTTACACTTCACTTCCCTCTGCATTACTAATAATGTCTTTCTGGATAGTGTGTCAGCTACTGTCAGTGTTTTCCCCAGCATGTACTTTGCAGTGGTGTTGTATTTTATCAGGTGCATGAGCATGTTGTTGTTGATTAGAGAGACCAGGAGTTTATTATCTGTGTGGACTGTGAAGTTGTCTAGACCATATAGGTAAGTGACAAATCTCTAAAAAGGCCCAAACTACTGCTGAGTAGGAATCTCCTCGGGAAATGGACCATATGCAGTAACCTCTGCAGGCCTGGAATGTCACTTGGTAGTTGTAGCTCCATAATGGTGGATTTTGAGGATCAGGTCAGATCCCAACTCTGTCAGTGCAGTGCCTTAGTTAGTTCAGCTGTTTATGGCACAGCCAGGACTTTCTGTTATTAAGCTTCAAATCTGTGCTTTTCAGTATCCAGGAGTCTCTTCTCATGCTCCGTCTCACTTTCTTCTATCTACCATCTAACATGTAGACCGCAACTCCTTCCTGGCCTTTGAACAACAGTAACATTTCCCTCTGAAAGATCTCAGGTGCACAAGAAATTCTAACTGGAATATGTTTGCAAAAGTATCTCCCCCTGAGTGTGATGAGTGTTCTCAAAGTAACTGTTTCTGCCTCTAGCAGATTTTGCCAAAAGCCACTTGCCGTGTCAAACAGGGACAACACATGGGATTCTGCAAGCCATGCAAGTACATCATCTATGGTGGGTAAAACTAACCTCTGACTTTTCACAGCCAAATCTAGTCATTCGTAGGCAACAGAGATCCTCAACTCACCTGTTTTCACAGGAACTGAGACCAGTGGTGTTCACCACTGCTTTGACTCCTTGACCTTCTCAATGATGCTGCCCTTGACTGTCTGCTTTGACTTTGAGAAGCAAGGGCAAACACTCTTCTCCCAGTGTTAATATTGTACAGTACAGCATATATTGTCTCGCAGGCATATTTTTACAGGCTTTATCTTTAAGAGGCCCAGATCTATATTGAATGTTTCTTTAATTGGCTCTGTGCACGTAACTCTTCTGCATTCGCCTATACCGGCAGTTTAACTTCTGGTTAACTCAAGAGCGAAGGCAGAGACTGTGACAAACAAGAAAGAAAAAAGGTTCAGGATGTACATATCAAGTTATATTGACAACTACAGTGGATCTTGATGAGCCATTTCTTCCGAAGCGTCTCATCCTCAGGAAAAGAATTAAAACTCACCACCGAGTTATACCATGATGAAACAGAGCAAAGTGGTACAGAACAATGCTCTGAAGCACCTCCCTCACGTTTCTGAAAAAAAAAAAACTTGTACCGACATTCATATTTGATTCACCCTAAACTCTTTACAGACAGTTAAATTAGCCTGTAAAAACATAAACAGGAAGTAAGACTGCCGGTATAACCCAAAGTGGAAATACGTCACAGCCTCTAATGCACATAGCCTATTGCATCAGTTCTTTTCACCAGACCTATGGTCACAGCAACATTGTGGCCTAACAGGTTGCTGGCTAGCTGTTTTGATCACATGGATGGTAAACTTGTACTTGTGGATTTTGTCAAATAGTGAATAGACCTAAACAGTCATGCTTACCTCCAGGGCTGTTGAAAGCTGTGCCATCACTGACTAACTGAGGCAGGCATGTGACCTTGGGGTTTCCATGGGCTCCATGGTTTCATCCAGTGTCATGCTGGTGTCTGCAGCAGTGTTGATCTTGAAGGTTACAGGAGTGCCATGGATATTTAGTTTTACAGTTCATGGCATATTGGAACATTCAATGATGTATGCTGTTTTGACCTAGAAAATGTCTGCCATGATGACTGGCCCTCTGATCTGATGTGGTTAGCACATTCACCGTCGTAGAGGGGCACACAACAGCAAAGTAATCAATATTCTGGCAATTCCTGAACTGTACATTTCTGGCTGCACAGTGTGTATGCTTGGGGTGGTCCTTACTGCACCTAAAGCACTTGCTCAAATATCCACCTCCATCGTGGTGCGCTGCCGCAAGAAAACTGCCACATTTCTGTCTCTTTCCCCTTCGTCTTTGCTGCTGAGGAGGTGCTGTGTGTGCATGTTTTTGTGGTACTTGAGGTAACTAGCATCAGTTGTGCTTGCCCTAGCCTGTTGGCTCACTTGCCCCTTAACCTGCTCTGACTGCCTCACTATCTCCACTGCCACTCCAACATTACATCCGCTGTCAACTGTACCTTCCTGAAAACACTTTGTCCAGAATATCTATGACTAGTTTATTCCAAATATTCTCTATTTTTGTGGAACCAAATTCCTCAGTCACAAATTCCTCGGTCACCTTCTTCTGCAACTTTTTGTGAGTAGTTATTTAACTTTTCCAACATCATCATCTTCCCCTTCCCCAAACACAAAAAGTGTTGAAAACGTGTTCAGCCTCGTGCAGCATGCATCTACAGTTTCTAGGTTTAGTGTTATAGGCATTTGGTACCTCTGAAACTGTTCCTGCTACTCTGGCCACTGCTCCAGCTGAGTCAAATCCAAGTTTTTGTGAGGGTTAAACTTTGCCATAATTAACGTCCATGTAGCGTTACTTCTGACACCATGTTCTGCTTTAAAGTTACTGCTTTATTAATAAACAAGGAAGACATTTTACTGTACTCATGATTAGCACAACTCATCAACAAGCTAGACAACTTGACAAACTGGAACTAATTGCCCATATCCTGTGTTACACTATATGATACCACTAATCACTGCACATGCAGATGTACACATAAAATAATCTCTGGGCAGCATCCACATACTTTTGGCCATATAGTGACCCTTACTCAAGGGTATTCAAGGAACCTTATAATTGGTATTCTTTTTCTCTGCTGTAGTCAGATATGTCATGTCTCTCATCTCAGCTGTTGCAATTATTAATTCATCAATGAAAAACAGATCATGCTATTAAAAACTGTTTAATGTTGTGAAACATCTACAAGACATGTTAGCTCTTGTTATCACTTGTGTTATAGCAGCTGTAAACAGGAACTTTGCCCTCTGTCCTGAAAACTCACCTGTCCTGAAATCTTTTAACTGTTACATAGCAATGATGCCTGAGACTCCTTCCATAATTATTACATACACATTTCCATATCAATGATATCAATAATTATAGGAAATTAATTCATACCTTCAGGTTCAAGAGCACTGTTGGAAGATCAAATTAAAGCAGGTATTCTAACTGTTGTTATCTCTCTCTCTCGCTCTCTCTCTCTCTCTCTCTCTCTCTCTCTCTCTCTCTATCTATCTATCTATCTATCTATTTATCTATCTCTCTATCTAGCTATCTATCTACATTTCTCATGTTAGTAGTCAGGCAATGAGGCAGAATTGGTAGTGGCATTGCCAGAACCCATTCGTCAAGCCTTCCTAGGGCCAGTGAGTCTCCTGATGCCAGCAGATCATGTTCTAGGCTATGCGCCAGGCACTCGATGCTGGGCGTAACGCCAGGTCTCCAAGCCTCCTTCAGCCAGATGCCATTTCAGGGCAGGCTATCCGCATGGGCATAGTGCAGCTACATTCTACTTTCTAGTCAAATAGACCTGTACACTCTGTACACCCCACGCCCAACACACACATTGCCTTACTTGTATATCATTACTTATCCAGAGCAACTTTGAGAAGTGGTTTGTGGTCTCCATCAAAAACATCTCCTCATGTTAGTTCAGTAGGTCAGGGTCTAACAATACCATTGAGTTTAAATCCTGTTAGTGGGAGGATATTACAGCATGAAAAGAAAACACCCAAGTCAAGCCATTTTAAACATAAATGAAAAAAGTTCTTGTGTTACTTTTTTTGGTAATACACAAATTATTAAACGATCTTATCCATTTAGTTAAATCTGCTTCACCTATACCCAGAATGCAACGCTTAAATTAACCCAATGAAATTATTTGGCTTTTTCATGTAAAATGCTGTTTTATTCACTTGAAGGGAAAAAAAATCCCTTCTTTAACATCATTCACATTTTCCTATCATTGTCCCATCATTGTGGTACTCTTACAATATAAGGGTCTGTAGTCTGTTTGCAATCACAGAACTAATTTACGGAATGAATGCACAAGCATGTACCACACACACACACACACACACGCACGCACGCACGCACGCACGCACACACACACACACACACACAGAGTAATTTCGAATGTGTTAACTGGGTGGTCATGCACATCAGACACCATTTCCTATTGTAAGGACAATAAGAAAGCAAGTAAACAGACTTGCTTTCTCTCTCTCTCTCTCTCTCTCTCTCTCTCTCTCTCTGTCTCTGTCTTTCTGTATATCTGTTTTTGCAAGCTCAGAACACATGTAAAGAATCGAGAACAAACATGTGAACAGTACACACAAGACACACTGTAATTTGAAATGAACTTATGCACTTAGAAAGTTACTAAAGATAGATGGAAAAAGTCCACACACAAGCTCACACACAGGAGATGAGAGAGAGAGAGAGAGAGAGAGAGAGAGAGAGAGA
>JAOVVH010000042.1:9010353-9031246 GCA_028566435.1 Scorpiodoras heckelii
CTTGGAGAATCTGCCACAGCTCTTCTGGAGACTTTGACTGTCACACTTACTTCTTTTTTTTTTTTTGTGCATGCAAAACCCAGCAGCCTTCATTATGTTTTTTGGGGTTTTTTTGTCTGAAAAGTGGTCTGTTATGTAATACAAATATTTTTGTGTAGCATTAAATTTTTTATTGGAATAGTAACATTTGGAAATATAAAATCATTTTGTACTGACTCAATAATGCAGAACTAAAATAAAAAACTAAATATCAATAACAAAAGTTGTACCTAAAAACAATAGGATGCCTAAAACTTTTGCGCACAAAGCTGACTCAGAAATATGACAATGCCCCCTGCTGGTGGAAAGACTTTCCAGGAATTCAGAAGCTCAAGCCACCTAAATGGGCCCTAAAAGGGTTTGCAGGGCAGCCCTCGAATAACCTGCCCCGCAACCATTCAGAGGCAATTTTCATATTACGCCTAAGGGATATCCAAAAGACCACAGACTTTCCAGCATTAAAAGGTATACTGTATGTGAAGTTGACTATTCCCATCAGCGAGACTCTATTACTTCAGAAGACCTCATAATAGCCTATTAAAAGCGGTGGGGTTTTTCACAGACGTGGGATTTAGCATGTAATGAAATCCTGGGGCTTTAGGGAGTTTTCTGTCACTGAAGTAAAGACACCATTCCATCTAAAATAATGCAGGCGATGAAATAAATGTGTATAAGATAAAAAAAAAGTGTGATTGGGTGGAATGAACGTTTAAATGTGATCCAGATGGAAAGGTTCTTAAGGAAGGTTTGGCCTGCAGAGGGAAGGTTAATACGTTTTTTTCTGATATTTTAGAAAGGTTTCGAAAAGATAGCTGAGCTGGTGACAGACGTATTGTCTTCCCTCCTTCTCTCCAAACTAGTTTTCCACCCCCCCAGAGACCCAACCAGTCCTCCACTCCATAATCCCCAGGACAAACGCAGACGGACAAGGTGATCAGATCAGAGTGTCTTGGCTCTGCCAGGTTTGTGTTGGATTTCCGTCACTTGCATTTCGATAAAGATGTTTGGAGATGTCATGCCATGTCAGGGTTGACCTTAAAGCAAACATTAGGGTAAACTTATAAGAAGAAGTGAACTTCTACTGAGTTGGAACAGACACCATGAAGACTGCTGAGAATTGAATGTAAAAGGGGGACAAAATATGAAGTACAGACTACGCTGAATATGCCAAGATAGCAAACTGTGCTAAACCTGGTCATGAATTACATCGAAACATATGAATGCAAAGATTAAATTCAAGCATAACAACGCCCACCAACGCTTCTGCAAAAAATAACATGCAATAGTGTGAATTTTTTTTTTGCTGTCTTACCCTGACAGTTCTAGTTGTTTACATCCTCCAAGATAAGTAAATATGTGTGCATGTTTGTTTAGCAAGCACATTTCTCAACAGCATCTTGCACTGAGAACATGCATTAGTATTATTAAATTACCATCCATACATAAGTAAATCACACCATCAGTCCTCAGCCAGACCAACTTGCAACCAACTGTATCCCAAGGCACAACATATTATAGTTAATACTTGAACTTAATCTCTTCATTAGCTAGCCTGATAAATGTCATTTCCATTGTTCCAGTCTTCAAACGTCTAGCATTGCTAGAGGGAAGCCTAACTAAGCCAAAATGAACACGATCCCATCATTAATGCCTTTTCATCAGGAAAGGAAAATAAAACTCTAGCATATTCGCCATCCTTATACTAGCACAGCTCATACAAGGGCTGGGTCAGTGTCCCAGCATAAATTTAGGCTAAACGCAATTACTCACCATTTTCAGTGTCGGTTGCTAGCTATTTGGAGGCAGCCTTCATTCTGATTCATTCACACACGTCATTGTGAAACCATTCTGCTTGACCACTGCTGTTAAAAATGGCCTACCACGTGCATGCTCCTTGCATTAAGTACCCGCTGCCCCTTCGACTAAACAAGGAAAGATCACTACACTGCCAAAAAAACAGAACCAGTGATCAAAAAATTATGTAATTAACCAGATAAAAACAGCCTGTTTTTGAAAACCGTAGCAAAGCAGCTCGTCCTAGAGCTCCTAGGAGTTCGACCTGCATCCGCAAATCACAATAATACTTTAAAGGATTGAAACACTTCTTACAATAATACTTTATTTACTGGCTAGGGTCTTATTTACTGGCGGCAAGTTACGAATCTGCTCTTTACCCTCACTCCGTTTTCAGTCATTATTCACATTCGGAATAGCTGAAGGAGCAAACTGTACATTCGCATGTAGGGCTTGTGACTGTTCCAAACCTCTAGTCTGGAACTGGGAAGTTTTGAAAGTTCAGGATGGAGCTTGCACCTAATATATCTGCGTTATGTAGGTGCCAGCCAAAGCTGTGGTTTCAGATTTAGATTGATGACATACAGAATGTGTAGCGTCTCTTTAGCATTATGAATGCAAGAGAGAACACCGAGGCACAAGCTACTGCCATTATGGCAAGAAAACTGGACATGGAATAAGTGATAAGTGCAGCTATCAGGTTGTATCTCATATATAATATGTAAGTTTGGTTCACGTTTTGGAGCGATTTTTTTCAGTTATTTATTGACTTACCAATCTGCATGACACGGCCAAAGACTGAGGAATTATCCACTGTGCTGCAGTTCCAGCGTCGGTGGCGGAACTGATACTGGCACTCCCGGATGCCCGTCTTGGCGCCCTCGCCGATGTACTGCATGTGGTCCTGGTACAGCTGGCACAGCTTCTTCTGACCTTTGGACAAGCCTGCTAACTGACTGCACAGCGGCTGCGCGCCTATGATGTAAGCCTCGGGAATCAGCAGCGGATTCATAGCCAGAGACCTGCAACACGCACACAAACAAGCACAAGCACATTCAATTAGTCCACCAGGAAATCTGATACACTGTGGAAATTATACGAGGGGGGAAGCAGAGTGACCCCAACAATTCTCGTCTTGTACAAAGTAAATCATTAGCACATGTGGCCACTCAGAGAATAGAGCGGGGACCCTCTTATTCTCTTTCAAAGTCAGCTAGGAAGGAGATGTAAGAACGAAGAAGATCGGCGTCATCTAGGATATAGGTTTGGCTCAGAAAGTAATTCGAGTTAAGGATTAAGACAAGAGAAAATGTGCGTAGTTGGCAGCAGTGCGAGCGAACAAAGATAAAGCCTGGGATGGGGAGTCTAGTTCAGATATTATATACGCTGTCCATGTGTATACTTCAGCAGAGGTACTGGGATAACATTACTGGGATGGAAGAGTCCCTGGTTTGTGCACTCCTAAGTAACGTCCAAGCCAATCAGCTGAGTTCAGTTGAGAAGACACAGTGGCAAGCATCATATGCGGTAAAAGTAAACAGGCAGAAAATCGCAATGAAATCAGACCTTCCATCTTGGAAAGGGCAGTCTGTTTCAAATACAAGTCCTTCATTTACTTCCAGCAAATCAAACAATTAAAGATGTTACGAGACAGGATTTATTGCCCTCTTCCTTTGTGTATGGAGCATGAAACCAAGCAGACTCGCTCACAATGAAACTGTACCGGATTCAGGCGTCATTGTGGAACTTATGAGGGTGGAGTTGCTGAGGTTAAAACAGACAAACCAAAAGGGTAATATTGTATTTTCCATTTTTTTACGGAATATTCAATTTCAGATGGTTCTACAGCACTAGTCGTTTTTCCTTAAGTAAAAAAATTCTCACCTGCACAATGTAGAAAACGCCACCAACACATTTAGTGCAATATAAATCCAGAAATCAGCAAAACATTTTTTTTTCCCTATATTCAGTTCATCTGATATTTGGTCCAGCACAGATCGACTTTGCCTTTTTTCTATTAATGGAAATAGGATGGACAAACCCATAAAAAATCACACACACACAAACCTACACAGTTCGTGCTTGCGCATATTTGGAAATTCATTGCAAAACCACAGCATTCTATGTTTTATATAATATTCATCATTTTGGTTTGGCAATACAGGGGAAAAGAAAATAAAGAGGGGGGAAAGTCAGAACTGAGCAAAGGGGTATGTGCTAAAGTCAGCATGTATCCCCCCCCCCCTTTACTTTAGAACATGGTGGGACACAAAAGACAGAACCGGACTGACTTCAGCCACGATATACACGAAAGAAGAAGAAGAGACATCGAGGAAGAAGGAAGCAAGTTCATCATCTCTTCCTTGCTGATCCATTATCCATGCTTCATTTGGCCAACCTCACAGTCCACCATTCACTCACACACACACACATACACACAGCTGTGTTTGTCTTAGACAGTGTATATATTGTAGACACATACCACCATGAGGTAGCCTCTACCACCACTTGCATGAAGAAGGCCAGGAAAGTGATGGCGACCACTCCATGTCGTGTGTCCATGGCTCTGACCCAGCCGGAGGAAGATGGCCTGTTCATGAAAAGCATCCTGAACAAGCAGCTCTGAAAAGAACAATTAAAGCCGGTTAGCTGGCGGATAACAACACTTTGTCAGAGGGTCATGTGTTACACAACTTAGTTTAACACAGTTTAAACACATCTGTTAAGCGTGCACGTGTCTGCATGTTCTTTCAGCAGTTTGGGAGATTCAGCAGCTTGAAGCTTTCACAATACTGGACTCACATATTCATGTAGAAATAACTGACCAATGTGCAGCCGTGAAATACCCGGTGCATTTTAAGCTCCTCTTCATAGCGTGCAAGCTGCTGTCCAAGATGAACCAGTGAATGATTTTAAACAGTCCTTTCTCCATTTTCACCATTAGCTTTTCTAAATTAACAACAAACCGACTGGCCAAATCAACCAGAGAACAAAGAATGTGGAAAATATCTGATATTTTATACACATAGAAGCCTCGGATGATTTTGTTTTTGCGACCTACATAAACGGGTGGGTTTATTTCCAGGTTGAAACCATTCGAGAAAGCGCTTCTTGAGGTTTTACATATTTGCCCAGGTCCAAACACATCGCTCAGCTGATGTTAATAAGTAACGGGTATTTTATGCTCAGTCTACTGTTAAGTACAATATATGTATGAATTATTTAATCGACGTATTTTAACTTATAGTAAGCTCCCATCAACCTGGGCTGGACAGCAGCCCCCTGCTCTGAAATATTTCCTGTCTAATTCATTCAGAAGAGGTTGAGTTCAGCGACTTGAGCGGAAGAAGGACTCGGTGTGTGTGTGTGTGTGTGTGTGTGTGACGGTTTTGTCCTTTCAAAAATGAACAGTGCACAGACTAGATGCATGCATGTGTATATTTGTGGCTGATCGAGTACGGTTAAATATTGGGCTGAGTAAACTGCTACGCTGGACTAGGTTAGGCTTCCTCACATAGACACTGCGACATCAGTCAGACTGAAGACTACATTTGTATGATTTATATAGAGTAATCATTTATGACAGAACTCATCATTACATATTATAATAATCCGTGATGTGTCCGCACTGTTATGGATATTATGGTGAGAATCATTAACAAACGACATATTGTTGAGCGCTTGGCTACTTGTAAGTAAATTGAACATGACCTGGCAGCACACATTTCTCACATTTAAGCAGAATGACGTAAAAGGCACATTAATAAAGCAGTGGCAAATGACGCAAAATCGGTATTTTCTGGTGCGTTATTTGATTCAGGCCAATGCTTAGTTGCTTCACATGACCAGATTCGACATGGGGAAATGTTTCAATTCGAATTTTTAAATCAACTAAAAAAAATCTGAATATATTACATTTTATTAAAGAATATTTACCTGAATGTGCACGTGGGAGTTAAGGCAGAATGTAATTTTTAGGGTGTTTTTTTTTCCCTCTTTTTTTTTGGTCAAGGCGGCTTCGGGTAAAATGCTTTAAATGAACCTGGAATCACCACGCTTCAAAGAAATAAAACCTCCTAACGTGTGTAAAACTTTCTACCAACCGCAGTACAGTTTCCCCAGAAAACTTTAGAAACGAATGCCGAGGATTTTGTTGATTTTTCTTGCCCCGATCTTGATAGACCGCATTCCTCTGCGCCGAAGCATTTCGGTGTATTTAACGTTCACACAAACGGGTTCAAACGGAGGGAACGAATTCAAGTGGATGTTTACGCCATTCTGCCATTCTGCCTCCCCCCCACCACCACCAAAAAAAAACTGCTTAGAGCAGGTTGAAGATTTTCCAGGAGCCGGTTAGAGTCAAGTCCTGATTTGGGGAGCATTTATACTGAGACTCATTTGTCACGGTTTACATTTTGCAGACTTGAGTACGAGAGCAGGCCGCGCTAATAGTCATTAAACTGTGCGCCAAGTTCACCGTCACTGCGCCGAACATGTGGTTTTATTTTAGCAGTTTTAACCCCGTTGATGGGATAGTTAGAGTGTGTTTTCATTGAAAAGAGAGAGGGAGAAATGGCCACCGAAGATATTTAGTAAAACGTTTTGCTTGAAGTTTGTCTTGACAAAAATCCAATCCCTAAATGGCTTGGGTCAAAATCTCACCACTCTTCTTATTTGCAGGGGGGGGAAAAAAGCCTGATAATAAGGATACATTACTATAATCAAAAATTTAATCTAACACGCATTTATGTTCAAATACAAAAAAAAATGCATGAATTATCTTCAAATCAGAATAAACTGAATTAAAGTCTTTATGCACAGGCAATGTAAGAGGTGTGAACGTCAGCATGTCCTTATTTCTGACACCTGAATTTTTTTTTTCTGTTCAAAAAAATCGTAAATCGCTGAATTTCCGCTGAAGATCCTGCATAACTATTTCGGAACAAAGCATAACTCTAGAGATATTAGCTTATCAGCGTCTGAACTGATCTGTACTGTACCAGGTTTACTGTCTAAAAAAATAGTCAAATTCGGGACATAACGCTAACTAGTCTGTTTTCTGTAATCCGACAAAAAGACGCTGTGCCTTCGTGCATGTGTGCATGTATACCATTTGTGAATCCCCAGAGCCTGGAAAAATTAGCCAGCACTTTGATCTACAGTTTTCACTTAAAAAAAAAAAGCTGCAAAATATCTAAGACCAAAAACAATAATTATGATATTTGCAACAACCTACAACATTAAACACTAATCTCAGTTTTCCTGTTCCTATTTATTCTGTTAGCCTACTTAACAATATGAAAAGTTACAATTATGTAGCCCAAATAATGTAGCTATTACCTAACGCTAAATGATAAAAAGTAAAGAAAAAACGAAAGAAGTGAAAATGTTGACTTTAATTCCTCGAAATGTAAAAAGCCTGTAAATGAGCATAACGTCGAATAAAATGTGCATTTAATCGGCTGCGTTGCGGTGCTCTAATGCGCATCAGTGCTGCGCAACACAGGACGCATAGCTACAGAAAAGCTTTCCGCGTTTAATGCGCAATTGTTTCAATTAAACATTTGTGAAACACGAGCACTACTGCGACCAAAGCTCCGAGCCTGGTGGTCACTAGAGGGAGCCAGCTGTAACAAATTGAGCTGCAAATGCCTTTTTCCACATCACAACGCTCACCAACTTTCAGCTGCCTTTTTTTTTTTTTAAGTCTCAGAACCGGTGACAAAGAATGTTTGATTAAAAAATTTTTTTTTAAACTAATAAATGTGCACACTACTTTGCATGGCAAGACCTGATGACGCACATTTTATTCCTTGGATCACAAGACACCAGGTAGCGTGAATTAAACGCAGTAACGTGAAGCATTTAAAAAAAAAACATAAATGCAGTTTTGCAAAGCTGATTCGACTTACGGTGAAGTGGTGAAGACGTGCCGGAGAAGCCTGTTGGAATCGATCGATCTGGAATGAAAAACGTCCAAAGCAAATCCGGCAAATATTGATCCGACTCCTTCAAAAGTTCTCTGTGCGCCCGGGATCAGGCGCAATCCACAGCGTGGTGAAGGAGCAGAACGGAGCTCGCAGGTCCGACCTCTAAGTGCTGAGGGTAGATGGGCATGAAGTGTGCGCAGATGAGGGACGGGGCTCGTAGAAACGATTTACAGTGAGCTAAAGCAATCCGAATAATGAGTGTTTTGGTTTTTGTTAACAGAGGCGTGGGGACGAACTTTTTTTTTTTTTTTTTTTTTTGCAGAAACACTTACCGACACATAAATTCACAAGCAAGCAAGCATGTTGCGGGCGAGCGCGTCTTCTGGTCCTCAGAAGTTCCCATGTACGATTTCACAGGAGATCCGGCGCGTTTCAGAGACGCTATTGAACAAAAAAAAAAAAAAAACGAAATCGCGTTTTCGAGACACAGGTTAATCCAAAAACGAGGCGGTGTTTTTTTCTGTTCTGCTGTGTTCTGTTGTGTTCTACCTGTTACAATATCCACACAGTGATGTTCTGGCCACAAACGCGGCGCGTCTACTGGACTCTCCATTCCACCCGAAGCGCCAAAGTCTCCATGATCGGCGTGTTTTTTTTAGAAAAGTGCACTTCCCAAAGTGAATCGACTGTAACACAATCAGAGGAGCAGAAATAGGAGATTTTTTTTTTTTTTGGACAACCCTTGAAAAGTGTATTTCCCGACCGGAGGCGACGCTCAGACCGACTAAGAGCGACTAAGAGCGGTGAAATGATGTGAGCAGAAACTGGCGCTCCTCTTCAGCTGTCACCTGCGCGCTCTCTCTCTCTCTCTCTCTCTCTCTCTCTCTCTCTCTCCTTCCGTCCTGCCACTCGCTAAATCCCGCTACTGATGCGCGGGGGGGGGAGACCACATCGAGCTACTGCGCATGCGCCCAGGTCCCCTTCAAACTTCCTCGCTACGCGTAAAACTCGTGCGAGTCACAATAAAACCCGCCTCGAGAGTCAAACAGCACTGATCCACTTCTCTTATGTAATCCACGTGGACACTTCCGTTACCATGACGATTAAAACAGTGATAGCTAAACTGATCAATCAGTTGGTTCCCGTGACGAGACAGAGAACCGAACAAAACTTGTATGAATGAATGAATGAACTAATGAATGAATGAGTTTGAACGTGCGTATTTTATTTTTTTTTTTCAATCAGGGACCGTGGCTTGCACGCCAGATCGCTATGATCTCGTAAAAATAAACGACCCGGCGCCAAAGAAGAGAGAGACAATGATAGGGATAACTTATCGCAGAGATACCCAACAGTTCTAGTCTAAATATGAAGCTGCTGCGCTGCGGAACCGGTGGAACCGAACAGACGGTGCGGGAACAGATAGCAGTCAGTGTGGAAAAGGTGCGCGACAACAGAACATCAGAACCACCGGGGACGACTGTAACAATGGGCGGAACTTTGCGCGAACAAACACAGGCGTCTGTGTGACCTAAAATAAACTCATAAAGTACCCGGGGCTATTGCAGCATCCGTGCCAAAGTGGAGTCTGGGTTCTGAGCGCGGGGGGTTTCAGATTACCGCCCAGGAACACTGGAGAGGCAGCGCTAGACCAGACCGGACCCATAAGCGCGCGCGCGCGTGTGTGTGTGTGTGTGTGTGTGTGTGTGTGTGTGCCGAGAGAGAGAGAGAGATCGAGATCGAATCTAAAACTGCCACTATAACTGGTACACTGCAGCAGTCTCTGTAAGTAATGACCTGTTCACGTCACACCGGATTAATTTCTGGTGCGTAAAACGTCACGTCACTCTGCCCTTGTTTTACGCACCGTCTCCAAAGCGTGCACCACAGATATCCACTGAAATCACCTCACACCTCGCATAAACTGAGAACTTCAGGTAAAATTATACTCTAGCTACAAAAATGGCATTATTATCTATCCTGTAGTTCCTTCAAAGAAAAAACGTGACCAGAAGAACCCTAGGGAAAGAAACGAGAACAGACTGTTTATACACAGCTACAGGGTCCTGTGCCGGCTTTTATTTTTATTTTTATTTTTATTTTTATTTTGTGTTGAAAATACAGCCAGCCCAGCTTCAGCTCCCCTTGTTTCGGCCACGCAGCCTTTTCTTGATAAAAAAAAATAAAAAATAAAGTGTGCTTGTAGTGCCGTGTAAAACGCATTCGGTGTATATTCGAGGTAAAAAGTTAAATTCACTGTTAAATGACAGTTTACAGTGCTACATTAACCTAACAAATGATGGTGGAAAAAGAGATAATGTACCTATGTACCTAATTACTGACTAATTATATTTGTAGGGTATTTCAGCAGGCCTATAAAAATGGATTTAACAGCTAACCAGCTCAGAATTCAGTCTAGTACTTAAGCCGGTGTGTCCACAATGACTGATTGCTCAATTGAAAGGAAAACAAAAAACTTTTTGTAAAAGATTAACTGTAATATAATAAACCAGCCGAGGTCAATCTAAGTGCTGCATGCAATAAAATGAGGTGAACTGGTGGTAGCATATGCATTACGTGATTCTATGATTATTATTTATGATTTATATTTTTATTGTTTTTTGCCTTCTGTTAGGAACCACTATCTATACCACTGATATAACAATTGAAGTTTTTGGGGGGACAATAGGTTATTTTTCAATGTTTGGCAGGTCTGTTATCAGTTTTGACCATTTTGTATGGATCTATTCAGTAAGTGTCAAAGGGAATTGATTTGTGGAGTGTCAGCTTGAAACAGTCTGCTTTATACCACGTACACACGATATGTTGCAAACTATTTTCTTTAAGTGAGGAATAAGCACAAACCCTAAGTTATATTAAGCAAGCAGGAACTTTAAGACATTTATTAATCAACATTTCTTTCAATGGTAATCCATGACTAAAATAAATCCTCATAAATGAGCAAGAAAAAATCGAAAGAATGTTCCTAACTACTGAAACAGCCTACTTAACATTGGGTGTAAATATTAGTACTTGATATTCAGGCACACTTCTGAATTTTATGACTTTACAAAACACAGACATGTTAGTGATTTGAGGTCCTTGAAAACTTAATGAGGGTTGCTCATGTAAATATTCAGCTGTGTAAAATATTAAAGCTCAAGGGGGAAAACTACAGAACTAACATTATTAAGAGAAATAATTTTCATCAAAAGGAATAACATACAACTGCTTGTCAGGTTATAGGAATATAAGTAATGATTATACATTTTTGTTTAATTACTTTAAAAAAGTTTTTTATTATTAGGCTTTTCTTGTGTGAGCATGTGACATGTACATTGTTACTATAGAAACAAAGACAGAATTATTGTCAGAGCCATACTGTAATGGAAAATTGATCAACACCTTCTGACCAAATAGAGGCGAGAACACTACATAAAATATAATTATTACCAGTGTTACTTGAGTATTTGAAATTGATTCTACTTTATCTTCCACTCCACGACATTTCAGAGGGAAATATTGTGCTTTCTACTCAACTACATTTATCTGACAGCTTTATTTACCAGTTACTTTTAAGATGAAGATTTTACACAATGGATAATATAGCAAGCTTTTAAAATACAACGCATTATTAAAACTAAAACCAGTGGTTTCCAACCTTTTTGGCTTCTGATGTCATACAGAAAGCAGTTTGTATTTGGGTCACATCGGTCAGATCTCTATAGGTTGTTAATAGTTCCAACAAATAGTGATTTTTTTTCCCCCTCTAAACACATTCTCACATGGTTTCAATAAATGTTCAAAATTAGAGAAAAAGTCCAAATTCTGAAAAGAGATTTGTGTATCAGAACTTTGTTTTTTCTTCTTTCCTCTCCCACTAATCATCTCATGACCCCCAGATTTATCTGGAGTCCCTGTATATAAAACTGCACCTAAGTAGTACAAACTAGCTCCTCCTCCAGCAGCTACAACAGTAACATGCTGCTTACACACTGATGTGTCAGTATTAATAATCTACTGATGTCATATATAATAATTAGTGCTGTCACGCGATTAATTTTTTAAATCGCGTTAATCCAACAAAACATACAATAAAAAGTTAAAATACATCACCCACAGTTCATTTATTTCAAAAGTGCCTACAGCATACAAAATGAGTCGTATGCCGTCTTGTAGATCACAACCAGTCAGCTGTACGCTGTTGATGACGTTGCAGGGCGTTTCAAGTAGAGCCGTTTTAGTGACCGTGTTCCCTATGAAGTGCCCTTGGGATTCTGTACCTTGTACAGCATATAGTGAGCAGGGATACAGATTAGGGACACTTGCAATTGGAATGCAGCCTAAAACAAGTAACGTAATGGTCAATTACGTGTTCACTGACAGCGCCGCTGGTTTGCGTATTTTAACTAATTTTTAATGTGTTCATTTTTTTTGTGGCATTAACTTTTTTAATTGCAGTTAATTCTTTAATGCGTTAACACATTCGTTAACACGTTAATTTGACAGCACTAATAATAATATATCAGTCAGAAGGACCAAACCAGCACTTTTAATATATTCACTACATTTTGCTGCTAATGCTTATGTACCTTTAATTAAGTAGAATTTTTCATGCAGGATTTTTAGTTGTAACTGAGTATTTGTACATTTGTGCTGTATTAGTACTTTTACTTAATTAAAAGGATCTGAATACTGCCACAACTGATTGTTACACAAAGAAAAAACTGATACAATAGATACAATAGTTTTCATTGTAAATTGCACATTTTGCAAAAACTGTTGCTCTTCCAGAGAGATCATATACAGGATTAATAATATATATGTTATATGTGTATATTAAAGTAAACCTAGCTAAATCTCAGGTAAAAAAGTGTTCTGGGAGGTTGTGATAACATGCTGCATTATCGTCACTGACTATCACAGGTATGTCCGGAATCCTTCCATTCAAGACACAATGGTTCTTTCAGAAAAGCTGAAGACTGAGGTTTGCCAATACAGAATATTACAGAAGAGCACCATGTGTGCATTCATTTGCGGTGTTTAATCAGAAACTGTCTGTTTGGAAGTGTTCATTGGTGAATTCACAGACATGCTTTGTTTATAAAGAATGCAAGTTACTTGCTTCCTCAATGAGCTCCTTTGTGTTATGGTGTGCGAGATTGTTTAGATTGCTCCGGAGGGCTTTATTTTGTGTTTGTGTGTGTGTCTCTCATTGTCATTGCTTTATTAAGATATTGAGAAGCGGATTTGCCTGGATGCTGTGTTTTTTTCAGGTATGTATGCAGCATGATAGGATGAGGAAGTATGTTTGTCTGTCAGGACAGTAAGAGAAAAACAGAGAAACAGAATAAAGGTGTGTGGGGGATAGCAACAGAGAGTGTCTGAGCTACAGATATAGACATGTTGGATGATTAGACAATTAGTGTCTTTCGCCATGAAAGGAGAAACTAAATCCCAAAGCCTTTCTCAGACAACCACAAACTCTGCACCACATCCTCCTCGCTCTCATTCATTGCTTTACCTCCCTTTTAGCCATTTATAGTATCAAAGCTGCCTTCTGTCTGTACAACCACCTTCGCTTATCCTCAGCAATGCCATCCCAATCCCCCTGCCCTTCCAAATCGCACCTTAGGGACTCAGTAAAACGACCGAGAATGTCCGACCACTAGCCAACATCCACCCGCTGTCCTACTTCCTTTCACACACACTCATAACCTCCTGCCTGTAAGGAACATGTCTTCCAACCACCTTTAAACCTCTCTACCTCCCTCCAGCCACCACCACACCACACACCACAGAGCCTAACACGCTGTCTTCCCTCCTCCACTACACTGCTGAACACCACCTCACTCTTCTCAGCCCCTCATCCACCCCCCACCCCCATCCTGTGGCAACATCTGGATGAGTTTATGAGAGAGAGAAAGAGAGAGAGAGATCTTTGAGAAGGTATGTACATGGTAATCTAGTAAGAAACAAAATGTTCTTAATCATTCAGTCAGTGTTTGTCGACAACATGAACAAAACATTGATTTTTAAATAATATGTAATACACAAAGGGGTCAGCGTATACAAACACACACATACAGCTAGCCACAATTTACAGGTAAATTACACATACATGCACACACAATCCTAGTCTTCCTATCCTTGTGAGGACCATCCATTGAAATGACTATGCATAAACTAAGTAATCCTATGTTACATCTAAATCTCTAACTTTAAGCCTTGAAGATTTTTTTGTTGTTGTTGGTACAAAGACAGCTGACTGTCTCTACAAGGTCAAAACTATCAGATTTTCATGACCCTGTGGGGACATTTGTTCCCCTTCAAGATATACAAACATTAAATTCGTTTGTTCAGTTCATAATATACTACTGAGAATCTGTACCAAACACGGCAACTGCAGCAAGCAATGAAATTCAAATAAAAACTATAGGATACAGCCAGCTGCAAGCAACTGAAAAATAGCTTAGCTGTGTGGAAATACTGTAGACTAGTGAAGAGCAAATTACACTGATAAAGCTAGTGCAAACAGCTCTCATATATGCATATACAGTACATTCCTACATGTACACAGGTAGCTGACAAATGAAATGAAAAACCCAGTGGCACTGTTATGCTATTGGGGCATTTTTCTGGCATGATTTCACATGTCCACATGGGTCCATATGTCCAATCAATCCCACCTTAATCCTATGATGAAACATTTCTATCCTTGACGGGACTGGTTTCTTGAAGGTTGACTCATCTACAGAACTTGAGGCCTCACTGAATGGTTTCACGAGGATGAAAATTATGTTATGATTTGCTTAACCACATCTTAACTCAATTAAACACCTATGGGAGATTTTCTACCAACGTGTTAGCTTTCTCCACTACCATCATCAATCACCTATACACTAGTGCTGCCAAATTAACACGTTAAAGAATTAATCACGACTAAAAATGAATGCCACTAAAATTTTTTAATGCAGATTAAAATTTAGATACATTACGCAAACCAGCAGTGCCGTCAGTGAACGCAATGCTAGATGTGAGGATCTCTTAGCTCATTAGCTATCATAACCATTGCTAAGGATTGAAAGGAACAATAAAGAATGAAGAAGTTATAGTTCTTTTTTTGGGTTGCTATATTTTTGTATGTTACATCAGTTTAATGTCAACGGAGACGACAAAGGCGACAGATCCACATAATGCAAACTCCGTCCCTTCCATTGTGGTGGCGGGTCTCCGAGGTAAAAAATCGAATCAGCCAATCACATAGCAGCAAAACAATAGAACTTCTGCTGAAGTGATTATACCCATGTCCACTAGCTCCCTACACACTGTGCAGTTCCCTTTAAATTAAAACAAATTAAAAGACATCAATCATCTATAATGTTTCACTTTTATCAAATAAAGTCAAGTGAATAATGAGGCAACATTCAACAGTCGTTTCTCTTAAAATAGACCAGTGATCAATGGCAACAACATTTTCAAAGGCCCCACGATGCCTACCTGCATGTACAACACAAATCAACATGTGCGTTAAAACTGCGATTGACGGAAAATTTATTGCTTGACAGCTCTACTATACACACATACCTAAAGTCCATGTGAATCAGCAGAAGACACAAAATATATTTCACTTTTTTTCAGCTTTATAATCACTACAGCTAGATGAGTAGGTGCTTTGCCTGAGTTAAATTTCAGCATACAGTATCTGCACTGGGGACCATAGTTAGAACACATAGAACATGTCATGCTATGGCCAAAGTATTTCTGCCAAAGGTTTTGGCAGCATAGCATATGAATAACCTGTAGAAATCTGTAGATGAGAATGGCTTGTCAAGATCCTAACCATTCTGGCTTCAAAGTGGCACACACCACAGAAACTTCCCTTGTGGCTGTTACTGAAAAGCTTCCTCCTAGACCTTTCAACAAACGTCAGCAAGACTCTCCTTCCCATCCTAATGAGTCTTGGAAAATATGGCATACCAATGGCAATTGGTAGTTTTCTTCTTACCTGGAGGGAAGGTCATATCAGGTAACATAGAAAGGATTCACATCTGCTCCATGCAGACTCTTCACTGGTGTCCCACAAGGCACAGGGCCACATCCTCTTCTGTTCTTTCTCTAGGCCCACTCTCTTGTTGAGATCTTATCATCATACCAGTGCTATTTTCATACCAGTACTATGTTGATGACACTTGTCTCATCCTCTCCTTTTCTCTCTCAGATACTCATGTGTTTGGACAGATTTCAGCATGTCTGGCAGACTTCTAATCATGGATGACAGCTCATCAGCTGATACCAAATCCCAGCAAGACTGAGCTGTTTTGCATCCCCAGAGATGCATCCCCATGTTCCCATGTCAAGTTCATGTGATGTCCCTAAACAATTCTCAGATCTCACCAACTGTCACTTCACACAACCTTGGTGTACTCCTGGACAGTTGTCCAAATTTCACATGGATAAATTGACCCCGTCGTGCAGGTTTGTCCTCTACAGCATCTGGAGGATCTGGCCATTTCTATCCACCAAGGTCAAACTTGTTCCTGGTAGGTTTGCCCCTGTGCACTATCCAGCACCTGCAACTGATCAGGAATGCAGCTGCATAACTTATTTTCAACCTCCAAATTCTCCCACACCAACCCAAATTGCTACATTCAATCCACTGGCTTCCTGTAGCTGCCTGCATTAGATTTAGACTCTGGTGCTCACATACAAAGCCAAACATTGACCAACTCCTACCTAACTCACAGCACTCATCACACTGCTGCTAGCATGGCTTAATCGGATCCGTCATGTCTCATGGTACAAGGAAGACATGCATTAAGGCTCTCTTTATCCTAGCACATGGGTGGTTGACTGAACCTACCCTGGCTGCCATCAAACAAAGAGTAAAAACCTACGTCTTCTTTAAGCACTTGAATTAGCAATGTGTTTATTTATTCAAAATCTTGACCTGAGTTTTATTTTCATTCTGTACCAATGCCCTTTGGTACAGGGTTATTTTTAGACTGATGGTACTCTTAGTACCTAATCTAGTGAACTAGCACAAGGATATTGTTGACATATTGTTGATAGAGACGTCAAAGCACTTCTGAAAGTTACTCTGGATAATCTGGGCATCTGCTAAATGCCATAAATGTAGACGTTGTGTCCGGTGAGTTGTGTCTATGGTAGAAAGAGCCAGCTGGTGGGCCAGTGACCAGCTACTTGTTGAGCACAAAAAGGCACTTTTCTTTCTAAAGAGTGTCTAAACACAGGTTAGTCCACTTGTTAAAGCTAATGAATGCACCGGCATAGTCGAATACAGGTCAAGAGATCCTATGAGGAGTGTCCTGTTCAGACAATTGCAAAGCAGCAATATGGTCCTCACTGTAAACCTTCACCAGAATTTACAGACTGAGGGCCAGATGTACCAACCTGTTTGTGGCTGTTTTAAGGCATAATTAGGCCACATTCTGTGTGAAAAACCCTGTGTGTTGTATACAAAACTGCTGTACAAGTCTAAACCTGTAATTTAAGCCGTGTGTATGTGGAACCATGCAAAATCCACATCTCCCCTTCATACATATGCATTTGAGTAAAGATCACACAAGTGTGGGAAGAAATAGTATGTGTGGCTATGGTAATTGCATTCCTTGCACTAAATGTTGGGAAATTAGCAGAGACCAGTATTACATATGATTTTGTCTGCCTCTCAAACCAGATCTGCATGTTGGCATGGACAGTGTTGCCAGACATGTGATATTCCTGCAGAATTAGGATGCTGACGTTTGTGATTTTTAATTAATTCACTGATTTTA
The DNA here is from genome assembly GCA_028566435.1 of Scorpiodoras heckelii. Classification (NCBI taxonomy): domain Eukaryota; kingdom Metazoa; phylum Chordata; class Actinopteri; order Siluriformes; family Doradidae; genus Scorpiodoras; species Scorpiodoras heckelii. The sequence goes on from JAOVVH010000042.1 coordinate 9,027,914, forward strand.
TTTATCACAAAATGTGTTGTATTCGACCATTTCAGGATCTTGGTGAAAGAACTGTATGTAAACTACATCTTTCTATTACTGTTTTTCATTTTTCATGATTTAGTCATGCAGACCTGGCATCCCAGATTGCATACCTCAGTGAACACATACATCAGTTTTGGCACAGGCTAGAAGGAATGTACCACATTAAATAGAACTTTCATAACATTTTTATGTATAATTTTTAGTGCTGTCACGCGATTAATTTTTTAAATCGCGTTAATCGTGTGATTAATTTTTTTTAATCGCGCGTTAATCACAGTTTTAACACACATTTTGATTTGTGTTGTACATGCAGGTCGGCAATGTAGAACCATTGAAAATGAAAGAGAAATGACTGTTGAACGTTGCCTCATTATTCACTTGACTTTATTTGATAAAAGTGAAATATTAAAGATGATTGACGTCTTTCATTTTTAAAAAAATAAAAAATAGTGTTTGTCTTTTGTTCATTCTGTTCATCTAATTTATCATCTGCGTAAAATTTTTTTAGGTGTGCTAATTTTTTTAATCACGATTAATTCTTTAACACATTAACACGTTCGTTGACGCATTAATTTGACAGCACTAAAAATTTTATAAAAGTGATAGAAACCGCACACTCCAACACGAAAAATCAAATGCTTTTACATTGCACTCTTTATACAAAGTAGATAACTTTATTGTATGAGTGCCCTTCACACTGTTTAATAGCTCTGACACAAGTCTTTATTTAATATAAATTAATTAATTATGACATTAGATCTGTGGCGGGTTATTTCTACCACTTCACAGGGCCACAATTTTTGTGATGAAGATTATTAAATAAAACGTAAATAACATTTCAGATTTGTTTACCAGGCTCCTGACCAACTGTACAACTTGCCCTGAATGCTGTTTCCTAGCATCTGATGTGCTTTGTGTGTTCTCCTCCTCAGGAAAGTATAGTATAAGGAGTTTGAGAGATTTTTATCCTAAATAAAGAAAAATATCACCACTTGAGTATTTCTTATCCTTAATGGATTACCCTAAATAGAACATATAATAGGATTATTTGTGATTCTCTTCACTAAAGCAGTATCAACACATTGAGTGATTGTCATCCTCAGTAAAATGTGGTATCAGGTATGTTTTGAGTGCTGCTTGTTATTGTCTGGTAGGATCCACTGTTGGGGCGTGTTAGGAGCCCTTGTGAAGACTTTAATATGTGGCCTCCACCAGTTACAGAGGAAACTGCCCTGGCTGTCTAGAACATAAAGAAGTACAACAGAAAGTTACACGTGTAACCATGGTTTTATGACCAGCCAACCTTGGTCACATGGGTTGAAAAGTACAGCTAATATGATGGCCAGTAGCAAGGCCAGGAATTGGACATTGGGTGGATCTGGCGAAATCTAGGATGGACATGGGGTTTAAAAAGAAAGCTAAAATGTCATCAGTTGTGCAAAAGAACTTGAGTGCAGGAAGTAGCCAATGAGTTAAACAGCTATCATTCTTAAATTAGTTTTAAAAAATTATTTATAGGCTTAACATGAACACAAAACAGGGCCTGTCACAGAATGCACTGATTCATGCCTAACATTACATATACCGGTAAACTAAATCCAGAAGCTGAACACATCACACCTAACACACAATCACAAACAAAGAGACACAACTGGTGCCATAAAATAGGCTGACGAAAGTACAGATGTTCATCCTACTGTATTTTTTGCCAAGTGCTTTTCATATTAAACCCAGTTTGAATTTTAATGAAATACCAGTTCTATTTGTCCAATATACTATAGCCACACAGCCAGCTTATGTGAAATTATATCGCAAATTTTGAGCAGCCTTCCCATTTACCAATGGCACAACATAAAAAAAAGTTGGCTTCAACAGGAGCTGAAAAAGTGTAGAGACTACCATTGTGAAGTGTCATGGTTACATGAGCAGACAGAAAAAGGTTTGTTGTGCTTAATAACTGTTAATGTTTGTAGGCTTATAAAAAATTATCTTTCAAACACTTATTCAAAAACTTCCTATAAGCTATTATGTTAAATTGTGAGGGAATATTTAACCTATGAAATTAGGACAAAATATTGTCTCTAATGAAACTGACAAATCTGGCAACATATTGTCATTAGCTAAGATTTCCTGCAAAACTGCGGTCTGGCAGATTTGTCCTTAGTTGTTGTGATATTTAAAATCATTTTATTTAAGGGGGATTTGAACAGAAGATATATTCAGAATTGCCCACTGCCTCATCAGATTTTTAACTCGTTTAACATCAGAACCAGGAGCAAATACGAAGCACAAACGGAGAAAGAGACCTACACACGCACACACTGGTGAAGGTAAGTGACAAACAGCACCTGAGTGTTCATCTCACGCTGCATGCTGGGAGCTCCGGTGACGATGGCTACTCCCTACAATCCAGTGATGGACGCCACATAGTGATGGATACACAGTGATGGCCTTGGGGTGTACGCTATCTGCTGCTGCTTGCTCTGCGCTGCCGGCTTGGCTACTTCCTGCTGGTGCAGGACCATCCTGCTGCCTTGTGCTCTGTGTTGACACCACTGGTCCAGGGAGTTGGGTTCTCTGTGCTGACCCCAAGATGCTTCACTCTTCCTCTTGAAACTTCCTTTCCGGATCCCACTTCTGTGGCCACTGTGAGGTCAGCGGTGTGATACTCCGCTGGGAAGCCGGAGGACACATGACTCAACCGGTTCAGAACATTCAACAGCTTTATTGAACCAACATCAGAACCAAGAGCAAATACAAAAGCACAAATGGGGAGACACACAGAAAGAGACACACACACACACACACACACACACAAAAACACACTAACCCTGGGGAGGGTAGGTGACAAACAGCACCCGAGCGTCCAGCTCGTGCTGCATTCTGGGAGCTCCTGCGACAATCCCCACTCCCTACAATCCCGTGGTGGACGCCATTCCTCAGCTTCAGTTCTGTATTTTCACATTCAAATGAATCTCAGCTGCAGTCTGACAGTGTATTTCATTGTTAATCCAAACTGAAATAAATTCGACGCTATTTTATGAAGTGTTAGAGAGAAAAGGTACGGTGCGACATGTGAGTCAGAGAAAGTGATCTCTTTATTGAACTAGTCAACCTCACTCGCTGCAACTTCTAAAGTGACCCACCCCCCAAATTCCCCTAACATCCGCCCTCCCACGCTTCCACGGCCCATACCAAGAGTGATAGTCGGGTCAACTTTGCTATTGGTAGCCTCTCTGCAAGGAAATGTGCAAATGGCAATACTCCACATATACATAACAGCGCATAACCTCAGTTTCATCCATCCAT
>JAOVVH010000042.1:9031346-9041934 GCA_028566435.1 Scorpiodoras heckelii
CCCGGACCAGGAATCGAACCCGGATCGTCTTGCTGTGAGGCGACAGTGCTAACCACTACACCACCGTGCCGCCCTCAGTTTCATACAATAGTAAATAATCACACAAAGCATTTATACACATCATACACATACCTTTTTACCTAGTGGCCTCCTTTTTGTTCAGGAACCCATAGGATCAATCACACTAAGTTACCATATCGAAAAAGACACATATTGGCACATTTTGTGTAAAAGTTAAACACCCGATTTACAATTTCCTTCCTCTTACACTAGTTTTGGCGTTACGTAGAGACTGTTAAGGACATTACAGCCGTAGGTCAAAGTTTAAGGGTCTGGTCAGTGATTTAGTAACCCTCATTACGAAGCAGTTATAGTACTGTTTCCTTCGACAGGTCCCTGAAAAGCATACAACATATAACTGTCAAAGGGAAAACACCCAAGTGAGCACTAACATCATAACAAAAAAATGTGATGGATGTAACATGTTACTACAAATGTCTAGGAGTTCTTTTCAGTCTGTTGAAGAAGAGGCAGATATTTTCCTCAAGGTTCAACACTCCATCCTGATTTGGGTGAAGCAGGCAGAAGACGTCATCATGAATCACTAGATGAATCACCACTCTGTCATTATTCAATTACAGAGACTTAAAAAAAAATAATAATGATGTGAATCTTGGAAAAGCATGCTGTCATCACCAAGTGCTTCTAGTGAATATTGTTGAGAAAGAGAATACTGTATTAGACATTAAATAACATTTAAGAACCAGGCAGGCTAAAAGGACGAGAAAATCATTTCAAATGTAAATGACCAAACGAACAAGTTTAGGTTGCTATAGTTATACGCACATTTAGGTTACTATAGTAATTTAAGTTACTATAGTAATACTCACAATTACAATAAAAATTAACCAATGACTAATGATTGTAGTGCAAAGGGAGTGTTATGGATGAAGTTTCAAAAGGGTGAACTGAAGTTTTGTGGTTGTGTCTTCACGTAGATGTGGCGTGTATATGGAGCAAATTGCGATGATTGTGCTGACAGGGCCCAAGTATGGTACAAACGGTGATGAGGATCTTCAGAGCGGAAGCAGAAGAGGAGCAGTTGAAAAGAAGAGCAGCAGCTGTCAGCAATTACATTTCTGCCCACTTCTTTCTAAATGGAAATCTGATCAGAGAGAGAAAAGTAGAGAGTTTAGAAGCAATGATACACACTCGACTGATTAATATAAGCAGTTTTAGCTCTACCAAATCATTGAAACTACTGAAATGTATTCTATGTTCTTTGACAGTCCATTTTTACACATACAAGCATGAGCGCACACACACATGCACACACACACACCCTTTTGCGAACAACCTAACAACCTCAAGCAGGAAGTGTTTATCGTCCTACTTCCAAACATGGAAAAAAGCAACAGCTTTTGTTTTACCACAACCAGACCATGGGATCCTGCCTCTTTTTTTTTTTTTTCCAGCATTCCAAAAACACCTACATCCACACCCACTCCCTTTACCTTTACAAATCTCACAACACCCATAACAGCCCTTGTTCCTCTCCCCCATCCTGTACCCCTCAGGCTGGTCTCTCATTAGCACAGGGGCAATGCACAGTCTCTCTAGCTCTGCTCTGGGCTAGAAAAAGGGAGGAAGCCTGCTCAGTAGCAGCCATAAAAACCAAGCTGCGAGGTGACATGTTGAGGCAGGAGGGTAGATGACAGCCCATGTGCTGCCCAAATGTTCACTCGAGGAGGTTAGAAAGGATGCGGGTGACCCTGAAAACATTCTCTGCAATCATATTGGTGCTCTGTGTCAGGTCAATGGCCTGTACTGACCTCTTGCCACTGCAGCACCTGTGCCAGGTCTGGGCTAATTAGACAGATCCAGAAAGAGGTAAAGTGCGTGCGAGCGAGTGTTGTATCTCCAGCCGTGAATGTGGAATTAAGTAGAGGCCTCAGCGGGAAGCAACATTCCAACAAGCACGCTCTACTAGGTTAATTATCTGTCTTTTCCCTCTCTCTTTATATAAATAGTTCTTTCTATATCATTAACGTGTCTTCCTTCATGTCTTTTTTTTTTTCATTGCCCTGCACTCAGCCCTCCTCATTCTCTCTCTCTCTACATGGCCTCTTTTGAAGCCCTTTTTATTGTCAGTGACATCAAAGTCATTGCTTGAGAAGCATTTAAATTATTCCACTTCAACAATGGGGTCAAGCAGTACTTACAGCTAAAACAACCTCGTAAATTGGTAGTGAAATATGTAAGCATTTCTTCTTAGACCCGAAGGTGTCTTATATAGACAACCTACAATCCATCATGATGATCTGGTGTACAGTGAATTTCTATGCAAGGCTTATGGGCAAATATTGTGTCTGTGCTTTGAAAACTTGCTAAAAGTACCTAGTTGAGGGAACAAAATGATGAAAATAAAACATGAAGTGCCAAAATGTGGGTAAAATAAGAAACATAGACCTCATTCGTGCATCAATATTATGCCTGAAGAGATAATCAATAGCACTGTTTCACAAATTTAATCCATGCATGTAGACCACATATGTACTGTATTTAACATATTTATAGCAGCTGTTGCAATTGCCCATCCCACGCGCCCCTCAAATTGTACGAACAAGTCATTTTAAAAATCCTCAAAATACCTATGAAATTGTTTTTGAATCTTCTGTTTTTCCTTTTGAAACAGGAAGTCAGAGTGACATGCTGCACATTAGCCATTTCTCAATACAGAGTTCGCCAAGTTTGGACTTGCGCAGTTGGTAGTACAGACTTGGAAAGTTCAACTCACAAGTACAAACTCCCAAGGATGGAAGGACGCTGTACGGTCATTCTGCAATTGGGACAGCAGCGTACTTGGCATACTTAATGTTGTGACCTCACATCTCTGAAAACGCTAGAGCAAATTTTCATGCAGGTTTGTTCTTGAGAAATTAACCACATACTTGAAGACTAAATAACAGCATTCTCACCTAAAGAATCTTAGAACTTCATTTCATAACACAACAACAGTAGTATTTTGAAGTTTTCTTCTCTGCCATTATATTGAGCTTGGTGCAAAATGCATTCTGGGATACCTGACTGACTCAAGTCAACACAATCACCTCCTGATGCATCCTTGATAACTGACAATCTGGGAGTTTAAACTGTACTTGGCTAGATGAAGACTTTTGAATGGAACAGTACATGGGCTGCAACTGATGATGTTTATGAAGTACACAAGAACACAGGTACAGACAAGATTGCACAGTGAGAACACCCCCACCCCCCCAACCAAAGAGCCCCTAGTTGGTAATAAAATGGTACAAAATGATTAAACTCCACATTTTCTTAACAAAGCAAGGGTTGGAAAAGCCCAACACACAAAGCTAACAAGCTACTACTGTAGTACAAGACAAACCTCTGAAGGTAGGACAGTTTGGTTCTAGGCACGATTTAACTGGATGATCACAAAGTGATAATCAAATTAAAACAAGAATAAAAGAAGCCACATTTTTCCGCTGTAGTAGGTTCTATGGCACTTAGGGACAGGTACACAGAGATCTGAAACACTGATTTTGATTTCAGGGTCACTTTAGGCATTGAGTAGCTTTGCGCATCAGCCACATTGGTGAAATCGTGTTGGTTTTGCCACATGGTTTTCTTTAGTCAGTCAACATATAAAACAACACATCACTGTGTAAATGTTCATCTGTCTAAAGACATCTTTGTTTGCAGTAGCTGAACATGTGCATGTGCAGAGGTAACTGGGGCTTTGGAACCAGTCATACTGTGACTGAAGTAACACCTCTGTGCCATTAAGGCTACCCCCAAACATCATCTGTAAGTCATTTCTCCTCATATCCTCATGTTTGTAGCTTTTATGAGTGACTCATTTCTGTTAAAATAAGTTGTCAAATTAAGTTAAGTTTTGAGAAACATATATGTATAGATGTTGAAAGCCTGTCATTGTGGGGAAAAAAGTTTTTCATTTCATGACATGTCTACTACGGCCTCATGACAATTTGTTTCAAGCTTTAGAATTCAGAAAAATGTTTTGGCATTAACGCAAAAATATCACTATCCATATTACTAATACAAAATTGCATGTCTGTTGTTCTTCAGAACAAACAGTTGCAGAGCTGTTCTTCCTCTTTGCTGTTTCCCAGTCCAAAATCCATCCAACATTTCATTCTTGTGAAAAAAAATAACAAAAAACAAAACAAAACAAAAAAAAAATGATATATGCCGGGCTGTGTCAAGGCGCTCCCGTGACTACTCAAACCACTTTCAACATAACCAGCCATCCTAGATGGCCTTTCAAACCATATTAGATTCCTTTACATGACAAAGAGAAGGAATGAAATAAACAAATCCCTCTGTTTATTCCTTTGCTGTTTTTTCCCCCCGTTCATTTCTTTTTCAGCGTTGGTGGTGGAACAGAAATAAAGAACCAGAGAAAAAGAAAGGAGCCCTGTGGAGTCCAGTTCACATTCCATGAATGGCTTTGTGATTGGTCACAGCCTGGTCCATCTAGAATCATCCATTACACGTAAATAAATAAACAACCTCAAAGTAATTAAATGGAGGTGCCATCATTTGTTATGCAACTGGTGGAGAAAAAGGCATAGGGAGGGAATGGGGTCTGTAGTGGAGGGTTTTTCTCAGGTTTCTCGGTTACTCTCTCTGGCTGGCCAGACAGTCTAAATTAATGATTTTGAGGCCCAAGAATCAACAAATAAGTCTGAGGTCTCGTCATAATGGAAAAAGGCCTTGACTTGGACACATCTGATGGATCTGGTCCATTTGAGATCCTGTCAGCACCTAAGCAAACGAGACCTGCTCTAGCCCTAGCTTTAAGGCAGCCTAGAAGGGGTGAGGGGCACATGAGCATGTATGTGGCAGAATGTGTGTGTGAACTGCATACATGATTTGGTTTTTGGTTGATACTCATGTAACCATGATTCTTTTATGACATGTTTAGAAAAGTTTGTGGTAATTTGCTTTATCATGGTTAGCTTTGTTCAAATTCAGTACGGCCTCAACCCTACCTACCCTACAATGTTTTTAATCCCAGTAGTGTTTTTTTTTTTTTTTTTAAATATCTACTCTTTGACCTACAGTTTAAAAGTTGAGCAAAGTTGAATCCATGTCTGCTGTAAAATAAGGTAATACTGGTCTTGTGTGCACACAATATGCATGTAGAAAGTACAGATAATATGTAATATTCCAGTTTCTAAAGGCCAGAATTTCTTCTCTTTCAATCTAAAATAATCACATGTAAGGTATCTGTAAGTAAATCTTACTCTCACCAATTACAGGTACAATGTTGCTAGTCACTTAAACGTAGCTTCAATCGAAAATACAAAATAAAATGGAAAAAAACAAAAAACAAAAAACATAAAAACTAGAACTCTTGAGGGCACTTTAAGATATCACTCTGGGGAAAATCTTAACATTTCTATGGAACTCAACACTGGAGCATTTCGACATCAAAATGAGTTCCAAGTTTAGTTTAGATTAATTATTGAACATTTGAAGAACACTTCCTTTTACAAGAGTATTGGTTTAAAGGGGACATGCTGTATTGTATCTATTTTCTCACAAGCTAACAGTTCTCTGGGGTCTTAATGAAATGCTTGTGATATTCGTTGGTCGAAAGGCCACATGGATCAAATACTATGGCTGGCTATTTACACTGTCTAAATCAGCTCTTTCCAATTGCTCGGTTTCAGTGGCTGTTGCTTTAAATGATAATAAGCCACTGCTCACCCGCACCCTGTGCAGCACGGTGTGCCTACAGGCATATTGCGTAGATGCCACAGTGGCCAATAGGAGTGAGGTCAGCACTTAAACCAACATTCGAATGTCTGGCATTTTGGATGTGTCAAGGCTGGCCTTTTTTTCTGGACTTAAAGAGCTATAATGTTTACATTTCTCAATCGATATAAATGAGTTGTTTTCACATTCAAAGGTTTATGATGTACATGGAATACAAAAAAGGCTCAGTGCTAAATGCTTGAGGAGTGCGTTTAGGCTTACATAACATCACATAGTTGAAAATACTGTAATAGAAAATAAGTAACTGGCTGGTTGAAAATGCAGTTAAGCACAAAGTTTTTAGTATACATGTACAGGTTTTTACTGACTGTTTTTTGCGACGTTGCCATCAAAATAAACTTTATCCACTCAGTTGCTCTGTCCTCTGAGGCTGGGAGCCTATGTAGTGATGCGTGTTGGTCTGTACAGCTGACAGCAGTGCATTTCCCATGCCTTTGACTTAACGTCGACTTAATGCTGGAGCATCCACAACCCACAAATGATAAACAAAATAAACAATTTGCAAATGTCATTCTCAAGCTGTGGGTGGAGATAATTGCACAGTAGGTAGATATATTCAGATGGGGATGGGCGGAATCATTCCAATCATTTCTTTTGTGGCATAGATATCTGCACTGATTCTGAACAGAGTGTTAAGACCTATGGTTTCTGAAATAGGCAGCGTATTAAGAACTGACTGGGTCAAAGTTTGGGGGTTGGCAGACTATGTGTACAAAAGCTGAAAAAGTGAATTTTTCATAATATGTTCCATTTAAAGTTGAGTGTTAAAAGAAGGAAGCCTAACTAGTGCGTGAAAGCTAAAATAAACTTAAAGTGCATCCCATCACACTATGTACAAAAGTTAGAACAGCATTTGTGTTGGAAGAACTCAGTTTGTACTTGAATAGTTGAAATCTCTACAAAAGCCCATTAAAGCCTTCAAATTTATATAAAGATGTTAGCACTAATTAGGCCCAGCATGCAGAAAGAAGGAAAAAAGAATGCTTGCATTTATCCCATGGTAGATCAGTTGGGTTAAATTTGTGTGCTAGCAGTAGAGATCAGATTTATAATGAAGCAGCAATGCCTTTTCTAGCTAAGTTACTTGGGGTCATTTTCCATTTCCAACTTCAGGTTAGAACATCAAAGAGAAGGCTGACTAAGAGTAAACTGCTCTGAGCTGTAATTTGCTCAGACTTCACACAGTGTTATAGACATTATACTATAAAGAAGCACAGAGGATTAGATAGTTTACCAATAACATCCACGATTTATCCTTAAACCATGTCTTTGGGCCTTCTAACTGAGCAATCCACTTGGTTTTAAGAAATCATGAGCCATCATTAATGACAATGTGGCCTGATATTATCAGAGTGTGTGGTGTCAGGGGAAAGAGTCCTAAATGAGTGGAAAAGTGTTGCGGTGGCAGTGTTGACTGGGAGAAGGTAGTTTCCTCTTGGTCTGCTGGGTAATTAGTGTGTACTCTGTAGGGAGGATCAAGTTTGCCAGGTTTCAAGGTGTTAATAACAGACTGCAATGCCTCCTCACTAACACCTGTGTAGACTGGTTCCCTCCTTTTCCACCATACTCCTTCCTTCCCACCTTGTCTCGCTCGTCTAGCCAAAGCAAAGCGTGCGTCCCCTCCTTTCCGGAACTCGTTCCCTGCTATTTCCATTTCTTATTGTAGCCTGTTTAACAACACCTCCTTCCTTTCTCAGCCTCTGTCGTTCTCCCGTTTTACCTATTTGTTTTTTCTTTAACAAACTGTGAGATGATGGAATTTCTTTACCTGCTTCAGGCAACAACATAAAATTGTGCAACACAAAATGCAGTAAAAAATGCATAACAATACATTTCAGAATCCATAAGGCATTAATTGAAAAACTTTTCCTTGCCGTTTCTATGATATAATCAGAGTTCATCATGAATCATATATGAATCATTTTACTTCATTGATACATATTCATATATCATGGTACTGCTGAATTCTCAAATCTAACTGGTCAGAAGGTTTTGATTAATTAATCTAAGGCTATTTATGAACAGATCAGTGCTGTCACAGCTTTGTAAGACTCAGTAAGCTTTCCTCTATTGGAGAATCTTCCGAACAAACATTTTTCTGTCTTATTAACTTCAAGAAAGAGAAAGAAATTAGGTTCATGAGAGGATGACTGTTTCTAGCTGCCATAATATACATAATAACAGAAACTAATCTTTTATGGATGTTTTGTGAACATTCCACAACATTCAGCGTAAATAGTTAAAAGGCTTGATGCTTCATTCATTAAACATTATAAATATTTATATGAATGCTATTTGTATAAATGCTATATAAATATGTATGCTATATAAATGCTATATATATGTATAGTGTAGGAACTCCACACGAGTTCCTATAACAGCATGCCCTTTGTCTTTAACTCCTTCCTTCAAGGTCACAGTATTTGTCCACAACATAAAGCTGTTTAAATTAAACAAACATCCATCTGCATGATTTTTTTTTTATTGTTGGAATGCCACAAAGTTCATTTGCCTATAATTATTTTAACAGTATTAGTATGATCATCTTTGCATTATTAGTGCTCCTGCAGTTTTTTTTTCATTCTCATAATTCAAGCCACAGTGCCATGGTATGCCTGTGTGTGCTTTGCTCTGTGGCATGCACATCTGTGTGGCAGTGGTGCCTGGTGGCATTTGGGGCCATGTGGTCTGGCTAAACCATGGCAATTTAATCAAAGCTTTTTTTTTTGTACGTCTCTGTTGTCTAATAGAACCCTGAATGTAACATTGTTTCATTTGCATGTGACTTATACAAGCTCCATTTCCTGAAAAGTTGGGAGACTTTCTTCCTTAATATGCAATAAAAACTCAAATCTGTCATTTGTTAACTCAATTGAAGCTTTATTTAACAGAAAAAAGGACAAAGAAAAGATTAGCATATGAAAAGACATTGCGTATATATTAGCTTTGAGCTTTCTGTGATAATGTAGTGCACCTTAGTGACAGAGTCTGGCTTGATTTGCCACAGTAACCTCTTTAACTTCTCAGTTACTTATCCGGTGACCTTGCTCTTTCATACAGCACTTAAGAACCAAGGTCCTCAGACTTCTTAGCTCAGTGCCTCAGTGTGAACTATCAGTCTGGTGCTTGTTGAGGCCCCAGCATTGAATTCTCATTGTTTCTTGAGGCAGTGTTTCATGCCTATCACATGAAACGATTCTTGCCAGCTGATGCTGGTCACAAGTCTTTTTACAGCCACACTTCTGTCATAAGTTCGAGGTTTTGATGGAATTCTTGGAGTCATGGTACACCCTTGAAATGCTCATACATGAAAATCCAAACTTTGCTTGTACCTCTGAAATGCTATGACCCATCTCACGAGCTCCAACTATTAACCGCGTTGAAAATTGCAAAATTGTGATAACTTGCCATTCTCACGGAGGAAAACACTCTAGAAGCTTCCATGTCTATCATTTTATATACACACTGGCGGACTTAACCAATGACACACAGGTGCCATTGCTATGTATTTTGCTCCAGTAGCAATACCAGTTTTTCTGTTACTTCAGTGTATATATACCGATCCGGTATAACCTCATGACCACCTCCTTTTCTCTACACTCACTGTCCATTTTCTCAGTTCCACTTACCATATAGCTGCACTTTGTAGTTGTACAATTCCAGAGTGTAGTCCATCTGTTTCTCTACATACTTTGTTAGTCCCCTTTACTCTGTTCTCTAATGGTCTAATGGTGTAGAGAAAAGGAGGTGGTCATAAGGTTATGCCTGATTGGTTTGTGTGTGTGTGTATTAGTGCTGTCACTAATCGTGCGATAAATTTTTTTTAATCATGCGTTAATCGCACTTTTAACGCACATTGTAATTTGTGTTGTACATGCAGGTCGGCATCATATTACCATTGAAAATGTTGATGCCATTTATCATTGGTCTATTTTAAGGGAAACAACTGCTGAACATTGCCTCATTACTCACTTGTGTAAAAGTGAAATATTAAAGATGATTGATGTCTTTTCATTCTTTATAATAAAAATAGTTTTTGTCTTTTGTTCATCTGATATACTGATTAGAGTCAGAGTTTAATTAAAGGCATCAATTCACCAATTAGAGTGACGCGCCACGTTGCAACCGAAGAGTAAAGTTTCGTTTCAGTCAAAACATTAAGAAGTTAAAATACATCACCCACAGTTCGTTGACATTTCATCACATTTATTTCAAAAGTGCCTACAGCATATCAAATGAGTCTGAAGAGCTAAATAGCTAGCTTGTTTACATGCTATAGCCGAGTACTGTAATGTAGAACACAACCAATCAGTTGTCCGCTGTTGATGACGTTGCAGGGCTTGTTTCAAATAGAGCCGTTTCAGTTCGCTATGGAGTGCGCCTGGGATTCTGTACCATCTTCAGTGTGTAGGGAAGAGGGAGACACTTGTGATTGGAATGCGGCCTAAAACGAGTAACGTAAAGGTCAATTACATCTTCACTGCGGCGGGGCTGGTTTGAGAAATTTACCAAATTTTTAATCTGCGTTAAATATTTTAGGTAATTTGACAGCACTAGTAATATATATACACTGCTCAAAAAAATAAAGGGAACACTTAAACAACACAATATAACTCCGAGTAAATCAAAATTCTGTGAAATCAAACTGTCCACTTAGGAAGCAACACTGATTGACAATCAATTTAACATGCTGTTGTGCAAATGGAATAGACAACAGGTGGAAATTATTGGCAATTAGCAAGACACACTCAATAAAGGAGTG
>JAOVVH010000042.1:9047635-9058220 GCA_028566435.1 Scorpiodoras heckelii
GTGTGTGTGTGTGTGTGTGTGTGTGTGTGTGTGTGTGTGTGTGTGTGTGTGTGTGTGTGTGTGTGTGTGCATGTGTATCTGCGTGCACAGACTAATCACATAATTTCCTTCATCTGAGCAAATACTCACTGACCAAGAATAAATACTGGACTACAGCATGACCAGAAATGCTGATGCCTCTTGTGTTTTGACTGTAATCAATAAAAATGAACAGGAAACACATATTTATACCATAGTGCAGGACTGACATATACTGTTTGGAAGGCATACTGTTATGACATTTTTGACTGTAGACCGAGATGAAGTAGCACTTTCAACCATAACGGGAGGGGTGTGAAGCCAAAAGGGAAAAAAAAATAGTGAGAGAGATAGTAGTTAAGTAATAGTAAGTAAAAGAAATAAAAGTATGTAATTAACTAAAAACAACTAAGTAGAGTAACTAAAAATTAAGCAAGATGGTAAGTAAAATAAAGGGCGGCACAGTGGTGTAGTGGGTAGCGCTGTCGCTTCACAGCAAGAAGGTCTCGGGTTCAATACCCGAGTGGGGTGGTCTGGGTCCTCTCTGTGTGGAGTCTGCATGTCCTCCCCATGTCTGCGTGGTTTTCCTCCCGGTACTACGGTTTCCTCCCACAGTCCTAAGATAAAGTTTGTGTTTGACAAATTAATGCAGGCTGATATTTTATAGAGGATGTACGTGACTAATTACAACATACATTTCCTCAAAATAAATTATATTATTAGGATTTTTCCACATTAATCCTAACCGACATATCATTATGATCAAATTTAAAGGTGAACTATGAGCATCCACAACCAAACTGAATAACACACCAGACAGCAGATACATGCCGTTTGTCAGCAGAGTATGTCTACGTGTCATTCTCACTTCTTCGGGTCATCACACAAACACAATCTCTCTGTAGTCACCACTAGGGGGAGTTGATTATTGAATAAGATCCACACATTAAATAGATAAGGACAGATACATTTTGGTAATAGATTTCAAAACATAAAGAACTGCTAAGGTGGTACAAGATTTTAAAAGTCCTTATTTAGTTCTGTTCTCAAGAACAAATGGACGGACCACAGTGACACATCTCACCTGTCAAACTGAAAGAGTACTGAAAAGAGTGAATAAGATTGACACAATCTTACCACCACGAATTCTTTCTGCCTTCTCATTTTTGCTCATGGCATGGTGGTGGATAGCGGTAGGCCTCTCAACTCTGCTGGCTCATGTCAATTAATAACTAATAGGGGTGGAATTGGAAGAGTACACTACTAACCATTTTGTAGGTTGTTTTGACATGTTTGCTTATACACACTATAAAGTGGGGTGGGTGTGTGTGTGTGTGGGGGGATTTTTGGCAAGTGTTGTTATTTGAATACTTATTTCTCACCAGAGTTGCTCAGGGTAAGTGAGAAAATATGTTCATAAAAAGAGCAGGATGTTCATGCAGGCCCTAAGTGCAGGTTTCAGCAACCGTAATACAAGCCAAGTGGGATGTTATTTGGGTTACAAAGACTCATGGTCTCTTGTGCTGCCTTTGGCGGTCTCTCTCAATGTGTGTATGTGCTTATGCATGTATTCCTGACATAATGTGTAACCCTAAATTAAGATTCCTGTAATTCTTTTGACACTACAGCCTTCTAATCTGCTACTTGCAAAACCACATAATAAGCACTATTAATCAAACTCTCTGCAAAAAATAAAATAAAATAATGCAGCAGAATAAAAAAAAAACAATGATTTATTTTGGGTCAGGTGGCAAAATGAATTTGACCCAACTTTAAAGCACCTCTTATGGGTATGAGATAAGTGACATGAGATCTGATGAAATCTAGAGTCATCAAAAAGAAAGAGAAATAGGAGAGAGAAACTGAGGGCGCCCGGATTCTCAGATACGGTAAGCAGCTCATGTTTTCTGAAAAGCTTCAGGACCCCCATGAGTCAGGCTGAATTAAGATCCAGTCAGGCTCCTCACTGGATTGGCTCCTATCTCATGTGGGCCAGAAAAAAAAACTGGGGTTTACATTCCTCTCCCCAATGAGGGAATGACAGACAAAAGAAATGTATCTAACATCGTCTTTTCTACCAGCACTGGCATTGGAGCTGTCTGTATTTGAGAACTGAATCATTACGTAATTAGATTGTCCTGTCAGCAGAGAAATGGGCAGCAAATGCAAGGAGCTGACTGAAACCAAAGTTTAATAGAGCAAAAATCACAATAAGAAAACCAGTTAAGTTCATGATTTCATACAAACAGATCCATAAGAGAGAGCAACAAATTCAAAAGGAACAGAAAAATCAGAAAAACAGCCCAGAGTCAAAAACCAGTCAAATATCCAGCAAAGGGCAGAGTAAAAAAAGAATTGGAATAACAAACAATCAGCAACAATGCAATAAAAAAAATGCTCAGAAACATGTGCTGGCAATGTAACTTCACAACAAAGTGTGAATTGAGAATGGTTTATACTGTATGGGTGAGTAATCAACAAAATGAGCTTCAGGTGTGTGCATTAGAGTTCCAGGAACAAGGAATGTGTTTGCGTGACGTGTGATAACGATGACCACAGGGAGTGCTGGGCATTGGAGTGCACAAGTGCTGCAGTTGTCTATGTGACATTGCCTGGCATCCGCCAGGTTGGAGATGCTTCAAGAGATGGGGTACTATTTGTTGGGGTGTTCAGGGTGAAATTGTCCAGGATGTTCCATGCCAAGACCCACCAGTGCTCTTCTGAGCCACACCAGCAGACATTGGATGGTGTAAGTCATTGTTCAGTTTTATTACCAGGGGTGCTGGGGTGGTGTCATCCAGAGGGCTGGTTGTGAATGGTTTGAACAGGGAGACATGAAAGTATGGTGAGATGCGTAGGTGCTGAGGTAACTGGTGCCTGAAGGTTACCTTGTTGATTTGCCTGGTGATATGGAAGGGCTCTATGGTGAGGCTCTATGGAGGTGCAGTTTCTTGCTTCTGTGTCTGAATTGGACGTACCTGGTGGAAAGCCAGACAAGTTCCCCTGACTGAAATTGAGGCAAGGGGTTATATGTTGTTGCAGTACTGGTTCAATATGTTGGTGAACTAGCCCCCCAGACAGCTTCACTGCAGTGGAACCATTCATCAACAGCTGGGTCATTGGAGAGTGTAGGGTCCCAGGGCACAAACGGTTGCTGATAGTCTAACATACACTGAAAGGGGTGAGGTTGGTGATGGTGTGGATCAATGCTTTCTGGGCAATCTCAGCCCAGGGGAGGAAATGACTCCAGTCCTCTTGGTTTTCACAGCAAAAATACTTGTGGGAACTTGGCTTCTGTCCTGGTTGCCATGCCCACATTGGCCATTGGATTCTCCAGGAAGTTTCCAGGAAGTCAAGCGAATTGTGGGGGAATTACGCTTTATGGCTCGAGAGAAGTGGTTGATTATGGTGAATATGGTGGTATGGCCTTGAGAACAGAGCAGGTCCATGATGAAATCAATGCCTAGGGATTGGAAGTGGCATGAGTTTGCTGTCAGGTAGTGTGCATGGCACTTTGCTCTGGGCACAGGTAGTGCACAAGGCAAAGCAGTGATGTGTCAGCTACTAAGGACCCATCAGTACTTGTGGGAGCTTAGCAATTGGGTTTTGGTCTTCCCAGGGAGAGCTGTGCACAGTGATGTGTAAATACATCCATGTGCAGTGGTGGGGTTTGCCCTTGAGTAATGGCATGAGGGGAGCCACAATGGAGCTAAATCCTTGGATAAAGTGCCTGTAAAAATTACTGAACCCCAGAAAGCCTTGTAGCTCCTTGACTATTTGGGGTCAAGGCCAGTCCAGCACTGCCTTAACCTTGGACTCATCCATGGTAACCCCATTGGTGGACGGGATATAACCCAAGAAGGTTCTCGGATTTGACAGAGATGATTTTGGAGGAGGCGTTGGAGGACCTGGTGCACCTGCCCAATGTGAATTGTGAGGGATGGCCAATAGATTAAGATATCATCTATATATTTTATTATGAACTTCCCCAACATGTCACATAGGACCTCACTGATGAAGACAGAAGGGGTCCTGGCTAGGCTGAAAGGCATAACCGGTTACTCATAGTGTCCAGAGCCAGTGAAGAAGGCAGTCTTCCGTAGACACGGAAGTGAGGAGGAATGGCGCCCTCCAGGGGCTCTAAAGCATAGTCACAAGGGTAATGTGCAGAGAGATTGGTGGCCTCCTGCGCACTGAAGACCTCAGCTAGGTCAGCATACACATTGGGCACATTATCCGGAAGAAGAAAGGTAGGTGCAGGAGTCACTTTAGAAGTGGTGCAGATCTGAAGCTTTCAAGACATGAGGCAATTCTGAACACAGTAGGGTGACTGTTCAGGAGATTACAGGGTTGTGAAAGCAAAGCCAGGAAAGTCCCAGGATAAGAGGAGTGCAAGGAATGTGGTGTAGGTTTATGTCCTCAGAGTGAAGATCACTAACCGAGATATTTTGATGAGTGGGGTGAGTTTCTCTAGTAGAAGGTCCCAGTCTTGTGCCAATGTTGAGAAAGTTGCTCTCTGCTCTGGAGTCTTTCAAGACAAGGACAGTGATTGATGAGGAGTATGCACTTGAACAGGTATTTTGAATACATGAAGTGAGGGAGAAATTGCACCAACAATCACTATCAGTGTGTGTTCTTGAGAATCCCAGTGGGAGTCCCCAGTTCTATGGTGTTGTGTTCCTGGTCAAGATGGCATTGAGTGACCTGGTGCTGACAGTAGCAGCACAGGTTCTCTTCTCGATGGTGATGACACTCTTGCTCCATAGCCACCAATAAGTCTAGCTACATGGAGGTCTCCTCACTGGAGATGGTGGTGTAGATGGTAGGGTGATGCGTCTGTTCATTTATGAAACTTGAGCTGAGTGGGATCACTGGGCTGAGAAGTGCTGGTTGAGATGGGTGGTGGAATTGATCAGAGAATCAAGGGAGATGCCGTAATCGTATTGAAGGCTGCCCCTGAATCCATGGTGAAATGCTGAGATGAGTGCAACCTCAGGGTGTAGTCAGCACTAAATGTTCTCCTTGCACCAGCTGGAACAGGGTCTCACCACTTCTCACCCTGCCCTGGAGGTGCTTGAAAACCACATGGAAAGCCTCCATAAAGCAGTCGTAGGGCAAAGTTTCCTCTACCTGACAAGTCCAGACAGCAGTTGCCCAGGCAAGGGCATTGTCCAGTTAGCAGGGAGATCAGGAAGGCTGTATGTGATGCCTCAGGGCCAGTTGGGTGGTTACCAAAGTAAAGTGAGCATTGTAACAGGAACCCCTGGCATCCCTGCCACTTCTTTAGCCCCTGCCACTTCCTGGATGGCGAAGCTATCTGTCATATCGGCAGAGAAAAGGGCAGCGAATGCAAGAAGCTGAATGAAACCAGAGTTTAATAGGGCAAAAATCACAATAAGAAAACCAGGCAAAGTTTATACATGTAGATCCATCACAGAGAACAACACATCCAAAAGTCAAACAGGAAGAGCCAAAGACCAAACAGGCAAATATCCAGCAAAGGGCTCAGGAGTCAGATTATCAAACAGAGTCAACAACAGAGTTTAACAATGCAATAGAAAAATGCTCAGAAACACATGTTGGCAATGTAACTTTGCAATAAAACCTAATTTGTATGCATTAGAGTTCTGGGGATGGTGAACGCAGAAGTGTGTGATGATGACCAGAGTTTTGGAGTGTGGAAGTACCACAGTCGTCTGTGTGACAGATACAACAGTTTACTAACAAACAATGTATAAATACCATCAACTGAACAATGAATAATTTGAAAGGTTGTGCCTCTAATTTAAGAAAATATTTTACTACCAACTAAAGTTGAATGTACAGAAAACTACCTAAGACAACAAGGGGAAGAAACCTTGGGAGAAACCAACACTTAAAGGTAACCAATCCTCTTCTGGGTGACAGCTGTGATTCTGTGATTATAGATCATTACAGTGAACGTCTAAAAGAATAACAGCAAAATGTGTGTTAGAAGGATGTTCAGTATGAGCATATGGTGGATAATAGTCCTGGGATGAGCGCAGGACGGCCTTTATGATTAGAGCAGCTGTTCTTCAAATCTATCGAGGTGATCTTATCCACTGAAGTTCTCATATTCTCTAAGAGATGAGAGGTGTAAATATTTTGGGTATCTATATGTGACATGTTTTTATTTTATTTTATTTTTTTTATAATGTGGCATTTCACTAACATTAAGAATTGCAGTGTACATCCTGTTTGGTTTATTACAGTTTACCGCAAACATTGACCATCTGTTTAATCCCAATAACGCATGGTTACTCATGGTTTCAGTTTCAAAAAAAGGTAATATTTTTTATACTTTTATCCTTGAGACTACATTAGACCATTAGAGTCAATGCTTAAGCATCAATACTGACAGATAAAATATGCAAAATGTGATGGTTACATGTTTTCATTGCTTTTAGCTATTTATTCTGATAGTGTAGTTGCTCAAATAAAGTGTTGTCAGCATGATTATTAGCAATATGTAGTGCTAATTTAGTTTGTTGCAAGTTTGTTTAGTTTGGGAATGTAGCTTGAACTGCTTGATTCTTCCTCAGACCAGCTATTTAAGGTTGAATAACAGGATCTTGGTTCTAGACCAGCAGGATTTTGATGCTGGAGTCTAGGTGATTTGGTGAGTATTAGAAAAAAATTTGAATGATTTGAGGTTAGACAATGGCGTGGAAACTAGCACAGGCTCCATTTTGGTTGAAGATGGCTATTGGAAGGGATAAAAAGAGAGAGAATTCTTGCATTCTTGGGCTAGCTCCAATACTTTCTACCATATTTGTCTTTATTCATGGGTCAACATGTGATTTCTTAAATGACACAAATGTTTTCACACACACAAATATGGTCCTACTCTGTCTTACTTAAGAGCCTCTCACCATAAAAGCCGTGCTTCAGCTTGATCACCGCCAAAATTTATATTCATGTATTCTAAATGACAAGTGGATGTTTCAACAGCATTTTCAAAACCAACTCTTTGGAGCATTTACTGTACAGCGACATGAAAGAGAACAGAATGGATGCATTCTGGGAATTGAAGATGGATGGATCCACTGGATGGATTCCATGGACTCAACAAAATATTTTACCTATTTAGGTCAACAGTTATTTAACACTGTGGATAGAGTATGTATTGGGGAAAAGTTGCAATGATCACTCAGTGACAAAATTCCACCAGAACTACAACCAGTAGGGGTTGGGGTAATACAGGGGTCATCAGCTGGCAGACCAGATACAGATCCAGCAAAGCAAATCAGTGGACTGAACTAAGCACACTGTAGCAGAGCCTTAGCAGAATGATTTATTATTATAAATAATTATTATTTATTACTTTTAAGTGCTAGGGAGGTCCAAAAGGAAAGTTTTGATGAAAACAGAATATTTAAAGATGAACAGATGCACACTTATTTGTTTTTTCAGGTTCAAAACAATTGTGTCCCAGATCAGACATGTGTCTGGCAAGAATGTTTCAGGAGTGGGTGCTTTATATCTTAATATAGGTGGTCAAAGATGAAGTTAGTGGAACAAAGAAAGGACATATTCATTAACAAGGTCATGACAGGGTTACAGTGAATTAATTGACTAACTTGTTTATATTTGGGACACAGAATCAACTAATTTGAACTACAGGCATGAGGCCTGTAGTAACATGAAGTGATAGTGTCAAACATAACCATAACATAAATATTATAGCCATGAATTAATACTTAATGGTTAAGCATTAACAGGTAATGATTGGCATACAGTCATGCTAGTTATTTATTTATTTTAAAAAATATAGGCTATAACTGTCATTTTTATATTTTAGCATAATACTCTGAATATTTGACTACAGCCCAATTTAATCATAAAATATCATGGTTGGCCCTTAAAATGCCTTAAAATGTCTGTCAAAGAATATTAAAAGATTTTTAACTATCCATTTCTGAAATCATAAACAATCAATCAAACACGAATCCTTATGAGCTGCTAAACAAACTTTGAAAAGCACTGTATAAAGGGAAAGATCTTTAAAACACAGGTATAAACTACTGTATACTCAGTATGAACCACTATTTCAACCATTTCTGCTTGGAACAATATCCAGTCTGCCAACTGCATAGCAGCAGCATGATGCATGAATCTATGGATGCAAGCTGCCTTGCGCCATCAGTTCAGGCTGCTGCTGGTGGTGTAATAGGATGGGGAAGGTGTTTTGGCACTTGGACACTTAATACCAACCAATTATGATCTGAATGCCACAGCCTACTATATCCGAGTATTGGGCCTCACTGTGTGCTTCCTTTTATGGCCACCATTTGCCCATTTTATAATTCCAGCAGTGTAAAGCAATCATCTGGTTACATGTGTGTTCCAATGATCTGTATAAATCAATTACAAGAATCCAAAAGAACATCATTGGAAGATGGCAGAATGGGAGATTCAAAGCATGAATGTAAGCCGTATGTGCAGCAATTATGTGATGCACGCATGTTAACATGGACCTGAAGTGTCCAAAGTCCTGTAAAATCCATGCCACAAATAATTTAATTGAGTCCAAAATGAAGGTCAACCCTATGTGTGTGTCTTCAGAGATTGAAATATTTATATTTAATTTCAAATCTATTTAGAACCAGATCATTTGAACTAGTTAGGAAAATAAATTTGATCCTTAAGATCCCAAACTGTTCTTGAGGCAAAACACAGTCAATTTAAAAGAAAAGTTGTTCACCTTTAAGCATGAAAAACAAGAGAGCTAGTTTGGTGTGTGTATGTGAGTGCTATTGAATTTAAAGCTGTTGATGGTCTGACTGCTGTCTTATTACAGTTTCTCATTTAAGAACTCAAGTGATTCAATGAAGGAGATGATGGAACATTTCACCTTATGTGAAAGGACAGATCTGAATCACCTCCCATTTTGAAGGAAGTGCGAGTGGTGGGTGGGTGGGCAGTGCGGTTGGGTAGAGCAAATGAGAGTGCTAATCCATCCCGGCGTGCTTGCATACAGTTAGTGGTGTCATGAACAGACAATGAATACGTCGACTAGACTGTGAGAACTGACTAAAGCAGCCCATGACTAACTGAGACCGCATTTCCTTTTAGCTTTTTGATCATAATGAGCATCATTATGTGACAGATGGGACAGTCATACTTGCTCTGTCATAACAACAGACATTGCACAACAGCTTCTTTGGAAAGGTATTGCAGTAAATAGCAGACAAGAGCTGGAGAGAATGTGTTTGAATGAGCATATCCTGTACATTCACAGACATACAAATCCTTCCTCAGTTCTCAAAGTGCACAGGTGACAAGGATCAAGCGTGCAAAACACAAACACCCTGCCATTTGTTTTGTTCCTTCCGGCTTTCCATTAAACCATGTCATTCATCCATGACATGCCTATCATCCATCTTTCTCTCATGATTGGATCCAGATTGCGGCACAAGTTCATGATTTGCAAGCGTTCGTCTCACAGTGACACCTTGTCCTTGGTTCTGGGCTGCGGAAGATCATTTTGAAGTAAAAGTTGAGTAAGTGATCAGAGCCACGGCGCTGTAATTTAGTCAGACACATTGCAGCACACATCAAAAACTGAAAAATGACATAAATGATGGCTACTGTCCCTTCACATTTCCATGACTTTATAATTGAACAGCTTGGTAGCTGAACCATATCCAGGTTTGCTAAGAGCCAAATTCTTGTCTGCTTCTAGCGCGGTAATGCATTAAGCTCTCTGAATAAAGAGGTGGATTTAGTGGCATAATCTAATGAGCTCTTTTAGCACTAATGTTCTCTAAGCTGGTAAAGCAGCCCCAAGAGCATAGCTATCAAAGAGCATGCTATGCATTAGTTCAAGGGCCTTAAACTCAGAACATGACAAATTTCTGGGAAGTCTTCTTTGTGATTTAGTTGTTTTCAGAAAGAATGTAGCAGTCTGAATTTGAAAAGGTCCATATGGCCTAGGATGTGTGCTTTGCACAGATATAAAGAAGACAGCATTCAGTATCTGCCTGTAAATCTTCTCAAGTTTGAATGTTCTGCAAAGTCCTGGAAATATTTCTGTGTTGCTGTCAGTGAATAAATTTACAACCAAAGTGGCTCTGGCTGAGGAGGCGATGGTCTCAAATGAAAACAGAACGTAAAACCTTACAATCAAAGAGCAAGAAGTCACATCCTGTTTTAGACCCCGCAAATAGCCCCTTCACAACATCTTAGCCAATAAGAAGCCTTCCTGTGAATTAGGGCCCAATTAATAGCTTCCTTCTCCATTTATGTCCCGCCTCCAGCAATAGCCTGTGTTCAAGAACTTGCCAGCATGTTTAGCATACTTCAGCTGACCACACTAAATTAACATCAGTTGTGTCTGGGTATGTTTTCATGCTCGTTTTTCTTCTACGCCTTTTCTTTTTCGGCTCGTACATGGATAGAGTTTCACAGGTATAATTACTGCTCATTCCTATACACCTGGAGCCAGACATGTGTTCAAAACACACAGCGAGAGAGAGAGAGAGAGAGAGAGAGAGAGAGAGAGAGAGAGAGAGAGAGAGAGACAGCTCAACACCTGTGAGAAAAT
>JAOVVH010000042.1:9108505-9122843 GCA_028566435.1 Scorpiodoras heckelii
CAGATGGACTACAGTCTGTAATTGTAGAAGTACAAAGTGCAGCTATATGGGAAGTGGAACTGAGAAAATGGACAATGCGTGTAGAGAAAAGGAGGTGGTCATAATGTTATGCCTGATCAGTGTATGTGTTGATTAGAGGGTTAACAGTTGTTACGACTTCAAAAAGTGCAATCAAAATAACAAAAACTGAAACTCTCGCATTAAGTGTTGCATAGTTTCTGTAAATCCATTAGATTCTAACAAAATGCAAAAAACTGCAGAGCTGGAGATGCAATATTTTCAGACTTCAACACTATTTTAAGACACAATGGTGGTTTTACTTGCCCTGATGGGAAGAACCGTATTAAGTGCAAATCCATTATGCATTCACAATATTTAAATCATGCAGCATCTGAGATGTTCTTGGATCTGCTCTATCCATCACTAACCTCATTTTTGTCATTAGGGGATTTGTGTCATAATGGATTATCCCTGTTGACAGTCTGAGTGCTCATTATAGAATTCAACTCAATAAAGCAATCGGCCCGGCTCGTAAATCATAACTTATTCATTTCCAGTATTAGCTGATAGACATGGCCAAAAATGTTGGTGGTTATGGAAACATTTATGGACTCTCTCTCTCTCTCTGTGCATGTGTATGTGTGTGTAGTTGGGTGGTGGTGGGGGTTTGTTTGCAATGGCTATGAGACTGGATCCATCTGAGAGCCTTGGCCAAGCAGTGGTCTCCAACTCTTCGTCATCATTAATCACCCACTCTTTCCTTCTTCCACTCTCATTCAGAAGAAAACAGAGTGATTAATCACACTCAGTCAAAAGAGGCAGATAAAGGAGCGATGAGGATGAGTGTGTTTGGAAAAAAAAACAGTCACACCTCAGGAGCTTGGCTCTGACCTACGGTGAACTGCCCAACAAAGGTCAGGGGTCACATATGGACATGAGAGGGCAGCAATGTGAGAGGAATTGATGATGTGTGATGTGTGTTAAATGAAACCTTTTTTTTTTTTTTTTAAGAATGCATTTACTAAAATGCCCACATGCATCCCAGGATTCAATGTAACCTTCTTGGGAACCCTTTTCTTGTCAGTAATCCACTGTATGTACCTTATATTCATGCAGCTGTACTTTTCCCCAGAATGTTTGACATGTCACTCACTCTTCCAGTCCATTATGCACTATTCCCATGTGTACTTTTATGGTCTTACTGTAAAACATGACCTGACCAGACTTTTACAAGCTAGTCTGTTATTCCCCATACCTTTAACAAGATCTCCATGTTTTCAGCACAGCACATTTTCTACCTGCTCTCCCCCTTAACAACTAAGAGAATGTGAGATTAGCCAAACTGATAGAGAGCCTAGAAAGCTTCCATCAAAAGCATTGTGAAATATCAGTTAGTGAAGAAATATTTATGCAAGCTATTAACATTTGATATGAAACATATGTAGTTTAAGTGCTGAGAAAGTGCTCTTGAGATTGACATGTTATTAGTATTATCTATCTATCTATCTATCTATCTATCTATCTATCTTGACAGAGAGCTTTGCAAACTATATAAAACAGATTCAGGAAAATAAGCACTACATGCTACTCACTATGAGATGGGTATTGTGGTAGCATAACATAAGTAAGTTTTGTGGCACATACAGTACTGTGCAAAAGTCTTACACACCCTATTGTTTTTAGATACAACTTTTGTTATTCATTTTTTTTAGTTCTG
Organism: Scorpiodoras heckelii; assembly: GCA_028566435.1. Taxonomy (NCBI): domain Eukaryota; kingdom Metazoa; phylum Chordata; class Actinopteri; order Siluriformes; family Doradidae; genus Scorpiodoras; species Scorpiodoras heckelii. The sequence goes on from JAOVVH010000042.1 coordinate 9,110,223, forward strand.
AATTATTGAGTCAGTACAGAAATATTTTATATTTCCAAATGTTACTTTTCCAACAAAAAATTAATTGCTTTCATTAATGACATAGAAACATTTTTGTGTAACATTTATTTTTTTGCTTTGGAAAGAAATATCTGGAAATATAAAATCTTTTTGTACTGACACAATAATGCAGAACTCAAGTTGTACCTAAAAACAACAGGTTTCCTAAGACTTTTGGACAGCACTGTATGCCAAAAGATCATGACATTCCTGTGATATATAGGTAGTTTCACATTTGATTCTGACACAGTGGTAAAGGCTAAGCAAGGTTAAAGAAAATACTCCATAAGCTGGTCACTCTATAGTGCATCTCTGAGTGTTGTTCCTTGAGTATCACTTTAAAGAAATCAGAAAAATCTAGTCCCTATCCCTTTTGCAGTGTGTGTCTATGTATATGTGCAATGTGTGCAATCACCCTTAGTTGTGGTCAGTGGAAACCTCAATGGTGACCAAAATTCACTGTTGCGGTCTCACACATTTCCTTGTGAATGAGTGGCTTTGAATGAACATAAAAGTAGGATGTTTTCGGCTTTCGTAGACACAAGAATGACTGGTATGTGTGTCTTTACTTTCGTGTAAAGTCTATGCACTTTTAAGGAAATGCGACAATATGGGAGATAACTGCTTCCATACATTCATCATTTATGAACAGTAAATTTGGAAACAATCATTAAAAAAAAACATGGAGGAAAAAATGGCACCAAAATAATCTAATTGCACTGTTACCCAAGTTACCAATTGTTCCAAACAATCAAATCAAATTATGTCTCAAGCAACAGTGATTATGTTTTTCTTCATGGTTTCTCCATGGCCTGAATCAAATAGAGAGTCTTACCCAGCCCCAACCCGAACACATTTATCATCTTAAAATAATGCAGAAGCTGCATCTATCTCAATTATGGAAGGTAGTGTGGAATCTGCATAACAAATGATGGCTAAAACAACCTTTGAGCTGGACGCAGCATCACTCCATATTACTTTTGGATTTTCACTTCATCATTAAGGTGAGATGTATGGTCATGAAACCAAAGCCCTGAATGAATCTCTTATAAAAGATGGTGAATCCTAAGAACCTTCTGATACTCTAGGCTTGAGCCTAATAATTTAGAAATTTGACCTTGGCTTTGCCCATCTCACCCCCTGTACATCTATAATTAAGAGAAGAAAAGTGATAGAAGGTTTGTGGAATTCACATTTTGCTAGTTTGACAATTGAAGACAGATGGCAATGAAGACAGTCAGAATGTTGGTGCTGCTGGCAGGGAGGGGTAACATTCTCAGCTGGTGTGACAGTTATCTTGAATTGCAATAAAACAGTAGGAGATTACATAAATGGCGTAGCTACAAAAATTAAGACATTAATAATAAAGTCTGTGCATTTTAAACAGTAGATAGCTGTATCATAGATAAACGAAGATGCATATATTTTCAGGGTAATTTCACTTACTTTTAAGCTCTTATCTTGGTCAGTATAAGGGCTAGCCATGTATATGGTATAATGATTTTTCTTTAAGGCTATCCAGATCTTCCATCATTTGATGATAATAATACTTGCAGATTTTTCCAAGGAAAACAAGAATGCTGTTTATGAAATTATATTTTAAAATGTACAGTATTGACAACTTTCCAGACAAAATAAAAAAAATGAAGGCTGCTGGGTTTTGCATGCAAAACACACACAAAAACAAGTAAGTGTGACAATCAAAGTCTCCAGAAGAGCTGTGGTAGATTCTTCAAGATGCTCAGTAAAACTTGCCATGTAATTACTGTACAGTACGACTCAGAAGTCTTAGGCACATTCGAAACTCACTGTAAAACAAAGATGAATGAAGATGTTTCTACGTAATTGAAAACACTATAAAGTGCAGTAAACAGTAATAAACTAAAGGATCTTAAATAGTGTTCCCAGGTACAATGTGTGCAGTTTTATAAGGAAATTAGTCACACTTACTTCTTTTTTTTTTGCATGTAAAATCCAGCATTCATTATTTTTTTTGTCTGAAAAGTGGTCTGTTATGTAACGTGTTGCTTTTGTTACTGACCTACAAACATTTTTGTGTAACACACCATTTTCTGTTGGAAAAGTAACATTTGGAAATATAAAATCTTTTTGTACTGACTCAGTAATGCAGAATTAAAAACAACAACAACCAAAAAACATCAATAACAAAAGTTGTACATAAAAACAATAGGGTGCCTAAGACTTATGCACAGTACTGTATTGTATATAAGATTTGTGGCATCATCAAAACCCATACTTGCAACAGATTATGTTGACAAAAAGATTTTCTGCTGTCTTTCTCTTAGAATTAAGACGTTCCATGATATTTTGGGTCGTGCTGAAGCTTAAAAAAGTTTTTTTTTTTTTTTGTATTTTGCTAAACTAACTTATGCACTAATAATAGATAGAACAGATTGAAATCTTAATCTTTTTATGCATCTATTCCTAAGTTTCATTTAAGAATTAAAATTGCAATCATTTCCCAAGACTTCTGATGTGCGATATTCAGGTACTTCCAATAATATAATAACGGCATGAAATCCGTGGCATTATGAAAATGCCACTGTGCACTCGGGCTTTAGAGCAAATGATGTGCCAGTTTGATTTAATATTGCAGCAGCAATCCAACCATGATGTATATGCTATAACCTCCCCACTTATTACAATTTCACAGATCTTTGCTAGTTTTTGCAAATGGCATCATGCCATTTATATATTTGTACCATGATACATTCACATAAATAGGGCCACTTATCAAAGTACTGAATGAATGTAGTTTTTAAAATGCTATACAGCGGTGTCACAGTTTGAGTTTGTTTGAAAGCAAAGCCTCATCTCTGTGTGTGGGCTAAGGGAATTTCCCCAGTGATACTGTCTCTCCGACTGCTATAAATTTTAGTGTTATTACTGTATTACACCTGAGAGAATGTATGTGTCTGAGTACAAGTGAGACTGTGCGTTTATGTGCATATACAGTACAAGACAGTGAGAAATTACTCTTCCTCTCATTTGATATGATTATGGCCTGTCTGGTATTGTGTCTGGAACATAGCCTTCACATACCAATTTAAGTGTACAGAAATACACACTACCCACAGAGAGATGACGATGACGATCACAGCAAAAGCTAGCTTTCTCATTGCCAAAACATTTGTTTGTCCGAAAACTAGCTGCTGGAAGTGATACACTTGAAGTTTGTTTAGAAGGTTGTTTAGAAGACATATGTGTTTTTGCGGGTATTGAAATGTGCACACAGAAAATCTCCTAGCAGTTGCTCAGTCTAAACATGTTTGACTGAAATTGATGATTGGTGTAAATCTGGGAATTTCATTAATGTGAGGCATTTGAAATAACATCTCTAACAGTGATAGCAAATCCCTGTTTGGGGCTCTGCAAAACAAGGCTTCTGTATTTCACATAAATGCATACATATTTAAAAAAAAAAGCTTTAAAGGAAACACCCCAACTCCCTTGAATTTCTGTTTAGCTTCCTGTTTGCAAGAACAGACCTACATTTGCAAGTGTGTGTGTGTGACATGTAGACTACATTTCCTGTAAGCATTATTTTTTAAAAAATATATACAGCATTCTAATATCAATAACACCCACATGGCAAGAATTTGCAGAAACTGCTTGCAATCTAATAATCAGAGAAACTTCCCCTCTCTTTCCTTTGGTCATTTATGGGCAAATTCTGCTGCTTGTGAAAGAATTCAGAGCCGATCTAATCTATGGCACACTTTCATCAAAATTGCAAAGTAATGGAGGAGCAACAGCAATTGGAGTCAGTTACTGGAACTGAGTCCCTGTTCACTGCCAGAATGGGAGATTTCAGGTCTAGTCAAGTCTGGCTAATGCGCAAACTCAGTGCACAGGCTAATAAAACACCCAGAGATCTTTTCACGGTGTACCAACTGCACATTAATCTGCCATACACAGGCCTAAGGTCATGCAAGGCAGAGGAGGCTTATAACAATGGCACCAGTGATGAGAACACATACTTTAAATGTTCTTATATACTTACTTTTAATTTTCATCCTCTGGTTTCTTTGAAACGTGTTATAATTTAAGTATAACATTTAAATGAGAGTTTACCAATAAGCACAACTTACATATCAAAATGTCTGCAAAATAACAAGGTTTGACAGTGTGTATATGTGTCTCACCTGCTCAGGTTGAGGATTGTCGTGTGTGGACCGTCCTCTTGACGGTTTACGATAGTGAGTGTGTCCAGAGTGACTGTGGTGTGGATGATGAGGAGGATGGGGATAAAAGTGACCATCTTCATAATTCTCAGCAATGAGCTTCATCCTGCTCTGCGTCTGAAAAATGATGGCAATTTCAAGCACATTAAACCTTTAAGAAAGTGTTCAGAATGACAAAAAAGATGCAATTATTGAGAGGCAGGAGAAATTATTATTCGTTGTAGTTATTTGCAGTATATTAATCACCAAGTAATAGTTTCCTCGTACTTGCTGTACATAGATTCGATATCAAACATTCCATGTTATCTGTGTCATGTTTATGTTATTTATACTTAGAAAACTTCCTGGTGATTCTATGCTTCGAACACAATGTAAGTCATTTTACCAAATACCAACACAACTAGAGAGTGGTAGCTCAGTAGTTAAGACATTGGCCTACTGCTCAGAAGCTCCTGAGTTCAAATCCCAGCACCATCAAGCTGCCAATGTTGGGCCCTTGGGCAAGGACCTTAACCCTCAACTGCTCAGTTGTATAAATGAGAAAATGTAAATCTCTCCGGATAAGGGTGTCTGCCAAATGCCATAATTTTAAATGTAGACATATTGGTTTATGCCATGTTTGTCAGTGCTTCTTTCCATCATTAAACTATCATTTCAATTTGCTTACTCCATAATTTTATACTGTATATTGTTACAAATTCATCCCTGTTTGTGTCACAGTCTACAACCACAAACCCCAGTTCCCAGAATCCCCCACAGCCAATTAAGTTGGCACCCAGAGCATGGCTTAATTAATCACTTTCACTTGTCCCCAGTTAAGGTCCCACCAAGCTCACTATTTAACTTTCTTTGTCTCTGCCTTCACCATTGCTGTGTTTTTGACTTCTCGTCTGTGTTATCTGTTTTTGCATTCTGCCTAGCCTTGTTCAACCCCATTTGCTGATTGACTGACCCCTGCCTGTTCACAACCATGACTCCTGGATCACTTATTTGACATAGACTTCTGCCTTTGTGTCAATAAACTTGCACTTGCATCCTACAATCTGCCTTGGCCTTTATGTAACATATACAGCTCATTTTCCTAACTAGTTCTGTAGTTAGGTCACACAGCTAATTGGTTAGTCTTGTTATAGTGTCTATTATAGTGTGTTATATAGTGTGTTATGGTGTTCTTATTGACATATCTCATTAGCTGGGGTCATGCAGAATCTGGAGACATATAATATTTCACGTTATGATCAAAACTGACAAGTAATGCATACAAAAGTTGACAGGCCTTAAAATAGGTCTTAACGTGTAGTAGACTTTAGAAGTTGTGGTGATGTCATACATTCTCACTCAATTGCAAGTGAAAATAAACCTAATGAAGTGTTTTGCTTTGACATAAAATAACATTACTCACTGCAGTTTATATTCAATTATGTTCTGATCCTCATGAATCCTCACGAAACACTGTTAAGGCAGGGAGAGTGGGTAGGGTGAGAGGGAGACCTAGCAATCAAACGTTTAATCCTTAAACTCCCACTGTGATATAGTCAATTTACAATAAACCATATTATTTTATGAAATATCCAGTATATATAGTGAAAGTAATAACAAAGATAGTGAGGAATAAAAGTTTGAACTTGCTGATTGTTCCAGTTAAATGGTTAGAGGAATGCTTTTCATATATATGTCCACTCAAATGATGCTATGTTACTGAGAATAAAGTCACTTAATTTGCTCATTAGTTTGCTAGATACTATAAATACAGATTGTATTATATAGTAGCATATAAACTATATAAGCAATAGTGTTCTATTAAAACCCCTTTGGAGTAAGGGCAGAATGATCAGGGTGAGGGTCTTTGATGACATGAATCTGTCTTTCCAGATTCAGCTGTATTGGAGGTGTGTCAACTAGTGGTTTCAGGAAGGAAACAAAGAAGTTGCTTGGCATGCAGTATTGTTTGGGCAGTATTAATCCTGGTCTGTAGGAATTGCCCAGTGCCCATCATGGGTGATAAAGCTTTTGTCATTTGGCCTTTTTTAAGTACTCTGGGTTTACGTGACCTCGGTAACATATTTATCCTTGCCAGGTAATAAATCTGGAGCATATTCTGCACTTTCATAAAAATCTGAATACTTAACAGTTCTCAGTTGTCTCCCTGGAAGAACCCTTAAAGCAGGGGTGTCGAACTAAATCCAGAAAGGGCTGTGTGGGTGCAGGTTTTCTTTCCAACCAAGCAGAAGCCACACACTACTGAAGGTCAAGATCCACTGATTAGCCGCACTGATTAGAAACAGGTAGAATGAGGTGTGGCTCCTGCTTGGTTGGAAGGAAATCCTGCACCCACATGGCCCTTTCTGGATTTAGTTTGACACCCCTGCCTTAAAGTGTTTCCCTATTAGTTCAAAGTAGAACCCTTCTGCAAGTGAAGAACCTTAAACTAGCATAAAGAACCCTTGTAAACCCTTTAGAAACGCTGTGCACAAGTCTGTGCCAATATTACACACAAATTACTTTTAAAAGTAAGATGCTGTTTTGAAACATTATTTTACCAATAATCTCTCTAGCCCTTATTCTTAAACATATCTTTCTCTTTTCTTCATTTTTTTTCCAGGTAAACTGATTTACAGCATATCTGTCAAGGTCATTTATTTATGCTTAAAATGGATTTTGCCTTGGAGCAGTGGTAGCCCAGTAGGTTAGGGCTCCAGGTTGTATGTCAGAAGGTTGGTGATTCATGCGCCGACATCAGGGCTGCCACTGTTGGGCCCATGAGCAAGGCCCTCAACCCACTTCTCAAACACACTGAGGGGTGCAATGCACACACAATGCTGGTCCCAAGCCCGGTTGATGTGAGGGTGGCTTCAGGAAATGCATCTGGCATAAAAACCTACGCCAGATTAAGACACGGAGAGCCAGAGAATGAGATCAAGCCATTAAAAAAGGAATAAAATGGATTTTGCCTTAATTCTAATCTGGCTTAGAATAAAATTATTTGCCAAACTAATACATCCAAATAATACATGCATGTGTAAATGAAACCTAGCTTAAAGTATGACTGTCCACTATGAAATAAGTCAGAAATATTTTTGCAACCAATTTCCACGTTATTTTTTCAATATATTCATCTGTTCAAAATGTTAACTGCTACTGTATATTATACTTCTGGCTGTTTTACCACAACGAAGGAAAACCTTTAATCAGTTCAATACATGATGCAATGCATATAAATTAAAGAGGAATCTTAAACAGAGTGAGACAGAGTGGAAATATCAGACGGTGAGGAGATCAGCCTCGTCTCCTCAAGTCACCGAACTTTGAATATTCCCATGCACGTTTGCTACACACACATATGCGCACGCACACACAGTGTACAGTTACAGCACTGCACTGGTGGCTATCGGAACACCACCTCCATTGCTTGCCTCCACATCAAAGCCTGGAATTCCAGAGAGCATCCATCACACAGCGGCAACTGGCAGAAAACTCTAAACTCAGACTGATTTATGGGAACCCGCTTTGCAGGTAGTGGGGAAAATGCAACACAGTGCTTGTGTGCTCATAGACAGTCACAGGATAGTGGAGTACACAGACAGAACAAGACAAACTATGCTTAGCACACATTCATGTTCTTTCTCTTAATATATGACTCTTAACAGAATCATTTATATTTAATAATATAACAGGAAACATCCACGAAGATTGAATTCTAATCTGGCCTGCACAGGAGTACCTGGGTACTTTGTGTTTGTGTGTGGGTGTCCGTCTCCATACCTTCTGGGGACATTTTGCTGGTCCCGAATAGGAAAGTGAGTTTTTTGTTGTAATTATTAACACACACACACACACACACACGCACACGCACACGCACACACAAAATAAAAAAATAAATAAATAAATAAAAGACCCAAAAAGCTGCCTTTTCATTATTGAGGTTAAGGTTAGGGTTAGCATTAATTAGCTTCAGTAATAATTATGTTACTGGAAAGTCAATACAAATGTGTCTGATGGACATTTTGCTGGTCAGTATAAAGAAAGAGAAAAAAACCCCCACATAAATAATACATAAATAAAAGAGCCAAAAAAGTTGTCTTTTCATTACTGAGGTTCAGGTTAGGCTTAGGCACAGTATTAATTAGCTGTAGTTATAATTATGTCAATGGAAAGTCTTCACAAGTGTAGCTATACAAACATGTGTTCGTGTTTCTCTCTCTCTCTCTCTTTGTGTGTGTGTGTGTGTGTGTGTGTGTGTGTGTGTGTGTGTGTGCGCGTGTGCGTGTGTGTGTGTGTGTGTGTGTGTGTGTGTGTGATGAGTGCTGAGGAGATGGCAATCTCCAGTATTTGACCTTGAGTTGTTACTCAGGTCCTGGTCAAGACGTCTGTCAGCATATCTTCTAATGGCTGACACACTACACTATGAAGTGCAGATTGATGTGTGCGTGTGTGTGTGTGTGTGCGTGTGTGTGTGAGACACCAGAAAGTGTGGGTAAGAACCACAAAAAATGAGCAAGCAAAAAAGAACGACAGTTATCTCACATCAGAAACACACAGAGGAATTTGAGGAATTTTACGTACATACAGTATATGAAGGAAGCAATGTACAATTCGACAAAAAGAAACTGTGACTTGCGGGTGCAGCGTGCAGTGGATCTGCTTTCCATTTTGAAAACGTGTGATGTGTTCCTGATGTAGACAGTTCTTTCCCATGTGCATATTTGTACTTGATTAGGCTATAATCTGTTTATTATCTGTGCCTTGTTCTGAAACTGTGTGGATGGGTCAAGGACCGATGACCATATGTGCTTGATTGTTGTAAATGTTTAATTATGGGAGGCTATGGCAAGTGCAAAATCAGTGTAGTTGCACTTGACAGTAGAATTTTACATTTATAAAATGATAGCTGTAACTGCAGCGGCTTGATTTTAGTTTATTAGATTTATTTGTCAAGGAGCATGTAAGAAAAAATTTATCTCAATAAGAGATACTTTGCTACTAATTCGCATCTGCAGTCCTTTAAGCTCTCAGCTTATCCTAAAATGGGCATATTTTTTATAACAGGCGAACACATTAATTCACCAAAACTGAAGGAATTATTATATTAAATGGACAACATAATATACTGAATTAAAACATATTAAAATACATTGCACTATATTTGCCCTATATTGCACTCATCACAATTATACTATGATCTACATCTACATCTCATGGCTACCTTAGACTGTGTGCAAAATTAAGCCAAACTATGTCATAGCTTTATGTAAAATAAATTATATAACATTTATTATAAATAAATAATAAGAGGAGGTGCTGGAACAAGTGTTGGACAAGTGTTATTTTATACGCTGGTGAACATCAGAATAAAAGCCATGTTATTAAGCTAAACCAAATTTAATTAATGAGATTAATGTGAAAATTGCAAACAGGACGATTCATAGAGAAAAACTGCAACATAAAAGACTTCTCATTTATATATATGCTTGCTTTTATCATACACAGTGTTGTAGCTGATGGAGAGGGAAAGAATTCTGCTTCATTACTGCATTTTCTTTTCTTTTTTTTTTCACCCTGCTTAAAGGCAAACTCTTATTTAAAGTGGTGTAGAACTAAAAAAAAAAAAAAAAAAAAAACTTGTTCTCAAAATACTCTTGCAATCTTGGAGAAAACAACATGCAGATGATTTACATAACCATAACCTAAAAATCAGAAAATCTACTTAACTGAAAAAGCCGAGTCTGAATATGGAGACCTTTCCCTTTACATGTGTATACGCTAATGTGCTGACTATACACTGAAGTACCAGAAAAACTGGTATACCAGTTCATACTTGGTAGGTCTCCCATGGGATCTTTTAGGGAACGTTGCACAGTCCTTAAGCTGATGTTTGCTGTGGCTCCAGCGTTGAATACCGATGTTACTTGATGCAGTGTTGTACGCCTATCAAGTAAAATGATTCTTGACAGCCGACTGGTCATGTTCACCCAAAGTCTTTTTACAGCCACATTGCTGTCGTAAGTTCGCGGTTTTGCTGGAATTCTTGCAGTCACGGTACACTCCCGAAGTGCTAATACATGCAAATCCAAACCTCTGAAATGCTCACAAGCTCCAACTGTTAAACCATGTTGAAAATCGCAAAATCATGATAACTTGCCATACAAACAGTTCCAGAAGCTTCGACAGATGTCTCTCATTTTATATACGCACTGGCAGATGCAACCAATGAGGTGCATAGGTGGCATTGCTATGCATGCTATTTATACCAGTTTTTCTGGTACTTCGGTGTATTTTGTTTGGATGATGTTCTGTCAGTTCAGTTTTGACCCACCTGATTTTCTACCTGATTTAATCATCATTTAGGCAGCTCTCTCAGTGCTGTCTCACCAACCAGGGAGGGTAAAAGGCTACTCATGCATCTTCTCAAACTGCTGCTCATGCAGGTTCTCATCAGGGGACGTCTAACACACTCGGAGGAAAGTGCTAACAACTAGTAGATCACAAACTATTTTAAGGAGGACCTGACATATTTGGTAGAACGGATGTTGATCATTTCCACCTGCACTGCATCTGCTTACAGTTTCAGGGCCATGAGCAAACAGCCAAGGCATGTGTTTAACCTACAAATCCTTCCTCTTTTCCCAGAATTCATCCTGAATCAGTCTTGTTAGCGATGGCCACTAGCAATGCCACTGATGTGGTCTGATGTGACCTAAGTGATTGATTATAACTTATTAAACCTATGTGAGTCAAGTAATCAAGAGACAAATCATAGCCTAAACACTAAGGCTGACTTAATAACAATGGAGTGTAATTAAACTGCTTACTAATGTGGAGAAAATCTCTGCAAAACATCAACCACCCATTTGGAAATGCAATAAAAGTACTGATGGCAGTAAAAGTCTGAGAGTATGAGAGTGAAGAAGACGGTTCATTGGTTTTCCGTGAATGGGTGAAATTATGTGCGATAGCGCAAATACTCCAGATTCTACACACCGAATTTGACAACTGGACGCACCACAGGTCTGCAGTTAATAAACTGCAATTACTTCAGACAAATTGAATCATGGAAACGTATACATTTGGTCCTGTACTTTATAAATGAATGTGAAATGTTCTTTGTTTTTGTGAGGAGTTGTGCATAGGACACATAACTGATCTGATAATCCTTTACCTGCTGCTTGAGCTGGTACATGAGCCTGTCCTTTTCTCTTTTCAACGCCATCACCTCCTCTTGGCTTGTCTTCTTTTTGGGGGCAGAAAGTTCTAGTAGCGCGATGTTAGCATCCTTTTCACTGATCGCTGCCAATAGGGCTTGTTGCCTGGTGGGAAATAGTGGATGATAAGGGTGGTTACGACCTACGGTAAGTCATTACATTAACAAAGACCAGATACAAACACACAATACAGTAAGTTGCACACACCAGGACACACAGACACACACACACAGACGCACAGCAGGGGAGAGTATCCAGCCGGCAGGTGCGCTATGATTGTTAGCATACCGAGGAACCGCAGTATCCACAACCCCCTTCTCCCTTCCCGTCATCACAGGGATTTTTGTCTAATGGCTGAGTGTTTGCCTGAGGTCAGACAGTGAATTGTCACCAATCTCCGCTTTGTCATTATACCTTGCAGACTACCTCATCTGTTTTGCTTTGATACACACATACATGTACACCTACGTTTTATGTTCCGGAAATGAGCTTAAGACTGGAGTAATCATGACTCAGATACAATGACTACAGTGGGAACTAATATACAGCCTGGGCTGCGCTTTACTCAAGCGTCACTACACAGACCTCATTACCTTATACTATGTGGCAAATATCATAATACAATGATAAATCATTGCCGTTTGGAAACAACCTTTTACTCTCAGTGCATGGGAAATGAATCTTAATCTGCAGTATTCACTCCCAGCCATGTCCATGTTTTAAGGTACATTTGAATAATTACATTTTCCTGAACAACCCATGCAAGAGATGCATTCAAATACAATGTTTAGTGCTCAAAATATTCATATCCCGATTTAAAATAGAATTGGGCATGGTCTATAGCAGAATGCTATTGTTTGTTTGTTTGTTTTAATAATGTGAACTCTATCACAAAAGCCTGTAAATAGTGGAAATCAGAGGGAAAATGGAACTGCATAAAAAAGGTCTTCTTTATTCTTTTTTTTTTATCATATGCTTATCACCTCCTGAACCAGATGTTCTGTGAAATTTTCTGGCGAGCTTTTTGTCTTCTCTTAAATGTGACATCTAAATGTGCATTTCCTAAATCGAGAAACTTTTTATTTACTGACAGTTGACATTTACAGGGGTTAGACAATGAAACTGAAACACCTGGTTTTAGACCACAATCATTTATTAGTATGGTGTAGGGCCTCCTT
>JAOVVH010000042.1:9134767-9151243 GCA_028566435.1 Scorpiodoras heckelii
TTTCATCACATTTACTTCAAAAGTGCCTACAGCATATAAAATGAGTCTGAGCAGTGTTGTTTATCATGTTAAATACAGCCGAGTGCTGTCTTGTAGAACACAGCCAGTGTAATCAAGGATGCTGTCCTCTATTGATGACATTGCATTGCGTTTCAAATAGAGCCGTTTTACTGACCAAGTTCCCTCTGAAGTCCACTTGGGATTCTGTAGCTTGTGTAGTGTGTAGGGAGCAGGGATACAGATTAAGGACCCTTACGATCGGAATGCAGCCTAAAACGAGTAACGTAACGGTCAATTACATATTCACTGTAATTGATCACTGTAACTGGTTTGCGTAATTTAACAAATTTTTTAATCTGCGTTATTTCTTTAGTGGCGTTAATTTTTTTTAATCACGATAAATTCTTTAACGCATTAACACGTTCGTTAACGCATTACTTTGAAAGCACTAATATTTAGGATTCGAAGTCGGGGAGGCTCTGACCCATGAAATATGACAAGATCCTGTCACATGACAAGATGTTTTGGGGATATAATTGGTTCAGCTCAGTCTTTTTGGGATTAGCAAATCAGATCCGAAATCGGCTTGATGATCTGAGGATCCTCTAGTGTGTGGCCAGCATTAGATAATAACCAGCCTGCTAGATATGTGGCAAAATGTGGTTGAGTACAAATTCAGGGTGGTTGGGGACATGTTTGCATATATTTTAATTCATTCAAGCTAATGGTATGCTTACATATGACATTATGTATACCAAAACATTTAATACCAATTAATTTGACTATCTCTTAAAATCCTTACAATCTGGCTTTCCTACACTAGCCAGAACATATGTAGTCCAAGAGTTAAGGCAAGTAAAGGCCTCATCTCCTACATCTCCTGACACTAGCTTAAAACATTACTTCCACCCTTTTATAACAATGTTGCTTATATAAATTAGTTACAGGTACAGTAGCTGGTTGTGGTGGATCCCAGAAACACTAGGAACGAAGTGCGAATACACCCTGGATGGAATTCCTATCAATTTTAGGGTATCATACATACACAGTGATACACACACATTCACATCTAGAGGCATTTTAGCATAAACAATCCACTTACTTGAATACCCAGAAAAAAGCCAAACAGATACAGAAAGAACATGCAAAGTCCAAACAGACAGTAACCTGAGCTCAGGATCAAACCCAACACCCAGAAGCTATGAGGTTACAATGCTACCCACTGCACCATTGTGCCACCCACAGTCATGGACATGAGGAATTTAATAAACTGTGATATTGATTGGAACAATTGACCTTAATTTCTTGGCGGTGTTCAGAAGAAATGCCGCTCACCATTAGTCTTTACACAGTAACTCACCATTTCAGCATCATCAAGAAACAGACACAAAGCAAACACAGGATTAGCATGTGTGGCCCAAGATCTGAGTAATGTGACTGGGCTAGAACTAAATTACCATTAAAACATTTCCGTATTTAACCTCACTCAACAATTCACTCAAAATGAATGTCAAAGCGTATACGGATAACAGATTTTGAGAACTTTCCTAACTAAGACCTATGATCTGCTGATCCACTACTGATCTCAGACCGACAGAGCTCCTAAGAGAGCACCTTATGAACTCCCCATGACCTCTGACCCAATGGAAAGATTATTTTTGTTTCTTTTGCCACATTGGACCTTTTTTACATGTCCTGACAACTTAGGGTGCAAATAAAAGGGATTACCCAACATGTTCTTATTTTATCTTCTGATCTAGTTGGTTACTAGTTCCATACAAACTAGTACAGTGTACAGTGTAGTCCACCTTACTATTAATAGTATACACTGAAACCTCAGTTCATTTGCCTACTCTTTTTAAATGGTTTGTATATTTGTACTGCCTTTTCTGTCTACACTGCCACGTCTTCTCAACACACTCACACACACAGACACGTATTGCTATAGTTCTATACTTCTGAGGACTTTCAATTGACAATTATTACTCTAGATAATTAATGCTAACCTTAACCCAAACCCTAATCTTAACCTCAGTAATGAAAAGGCAACATTTTGGTTCCTTTATTTTTTTAATTTGTTATAAACTACAACAAAAAAACCCACTTTCCTTATGAGGACCAGCAAAATGTCCCCAAAAGGTCAAAAATATTGGTCCCCACCAAGGTATAAAAACATGGTCTCTCTCTCTCTCTCTCTCTCTCTCTCTCTCTCTCTCACACACACACACATTCCCTTGACATTTGGTAGTGCTCAGCTGGTACAATTGCCCAAAGCGTATTTGCCTGTTTCCTGTTTCTTTAAAAGAGAGGGTAAAAAATCCTGTATAACAGTATGTGACTGAACACACAAATCCAACCACCCACCCACACACACACACACACACACTAACTACAGTCACTTATACATGGCTAGACATATGCTAATAATTATCAGCTCTCAAATTCCACCCTGACTTTAATTAGTATTTTTTTTAACAGTCCAAGCACTTAGAAGAAAAGTGGTAAATATGTTTTACTAAAGCACATGAGAGAAATTCCACCTCCCAAGTTTTTCCATTTTAAGTGACATTTGAGAGGAGTATCTGTAAGTTTTCTTATCATGACATGCTGCCTGTCTTATACAGTATGTCTCTTACAAAGTGATGCTCATAGACCCTATATGCAAGACCCTGATTTAATTTCTATAAAGCAAAAACAAAAAAAATCACATCTGACAAAATTATTTGATACTAGCTATCTAACTTGATAGTTAACGATGCTCAATTTGACCACATTTTCTTATAAGAGCACTGTAAAATACTCACAGTCCACTTGATCAGGTACACCTGCATGTCTGCACATTTATGCAGTTATCTAATCAGCCAGTCATGTGGCACCAGCATACAATAATGAAATAAAATCATGCAGGTATAGGCCAAGACCTTCAGGTAATGTTCACATCAAACACCAGAATGAAGAAAAAAGTATCATCTTTGTGACTTTCATCATGGCATGGATGGTGGTACCTGAAGAGCTGATATGAGTATTTCAGAAACTGCTGTGCTCCTGGGAATTTCACACAAAACAGTCTCTAGAGTTTACACAGAAACACCTTGGAGTTCAGCAGTTACCATCTGGTACCAACAATCATGCCACAGTTCATTTTTCTTGACTAACTAACATGAAGTAATGCATTAGTTAACATGAACAAGACATGAAGTAATACATTAACAATAATTAACTAATGTTAAGTAAACATGTACCAACTGCATTAGTTAATGTTGTTTTCATATACTTAAGAATGTAGCATATTAATGTAACCTTTCATATATAAAAGAATATATTGCATTGCACTGATTTACATAAATAAGTAATGGGTAACGTCTAAATATCCAGTGGAGCTCAATGCATCCAGAATCTATCAGCATAGGAATTGAAGTGTGTCACACTATAGTCTTAGATTTTTATTCCCTTTTGTTAAAAAAAAAGTACTAAAGTTCAGAAGTGAGAGGTGCGAGCAACAAGAAGCAAAACAAGAGCTGAACCACGTCAACGCGTCAACATGAAGTACCTCAGTTGTTCATGGTATCACATCCATCCATCATCTTGGGCTTTATCCCACTAGTCGGGGTCACGGGGGGGCTGGAGCCAATCCCAGTGTCATCGGGCGAAGACGGGGTAACACCATGGACAGGTCGCCAGTCCATCGCATGGCCAACACACACTCACACACACATTCACACCTACGGGCAATTCAGAGTGACCGATCAACCTAACATGCATGTCTTAGGTTTGTGGGAGGAAACCGGAGTACCCTGAGAAAACCCACACAAGCACGGGTAGAACATGCAAACTCCACACAGAATGGCCCGGACCGGGGATCGAACCCGGATCGTCTTGCTGTGAGGCGAAAGTGCTAACCACTACACCACCATACCTATAGTATCACATGTATTACTTAATGTTAATTAGTCAACACTTCATATGAAAACCACATTAACTAATGTAGTTGGTTAACGTAACATTAGTTAATTACTTAAAGAGTAATACATTAACATTAGTTTATGTATTACTTCATGTCTTGTTCATGTTAACTGATGCATTACTTCATGTTAGTTAGTCAACACTTAACATAAAGTGTTACTGAAAACTGCATGAATGTGCAGGTTTTCCTAACAAAGTTGGATAGTAAATGCACATTAAAATCATGAATCCTGAGGTACAGTTTAGGAAAGTCTGAGTTTATATTCTGAATTTAAATCAAAATGTCTGTCAAAATCTGTAAACATGTGTGCGTGGAATAATTTAACATGAAATATTCTAGCCGAAAGTCTCTAGACTACAGATGTAGTTTTAAAGCCTAATAATTAACTACATAGACATTATAGACAGAACACTTTATCTGTGTGAGAAACAACAAATTAGTATGCTTAGTAAATGGTGCCTTACCATTAGCATGGGTCCAGACAAGTTTACTGTGAAAAAACTAATGTGTCTAGTCATGCCTTTTGATTTAGTGAGAAATACAGGCATATAGTAATGACGGGTTGCACAAACAATTGAAGGCATGTACATTGGATGGCAAAAACCCTGATGGAAGAGTATGTGCCTCTGTGTGTGTGTGCGTACTTGCGTGTGTGTGTGTGTGTGTGTGTGTGTGTCCATGTGGTCAGTCATCCTGTGATAATGGAATACCTGCTATGTGATCAAAAATGACATAACTGCCACAGGTGCACTGTGTGTTTGTGTGTATGTGTGTGTGTATGGCCTTGATCTTGAGCTACTGCCGTGGTAAACACACTCTTGACTCAGTCTGCCTTGTAATTACAGCAGCAAGAGGAGAACAGCATTTAGTTAAGATAGGAAGTCTCTATACACACACATTTATGGACTCACACACAAGTTCAAGGCAATTTATTTTGCAATCCTCTGACTGAATTCTACCTTAGGCCATATGGTTCTATATCTAGCTCTGATAGCTGTGGTCTATTCAGTCCTCAGTCCCACCCCCCGTCTCTCTCTCTCTCTGCCACACATTCAGTTACTTTTATGGGTTTCTGCTTTCTCATTCCTCACTCACTGAATGACTGTTTGGGGAAAAAAAATGTTTTCATTAAAACACACGAAAATCAAATCCCCCATATGCTGACAGAGGCACAGATTTCCCTTATGATAAGAAACAGAGCTGGCTAACTAGGGAAAGCTTCAGTCTAGTGAAGACTTGATAAAATCATACTGTCAATTTACTAAAGTTGCAGAGTCCAGTAGTACATTCTCTGCGTGTGTGCACGTTTGCTTGCAACAGAGCTAGCTAGATATTAATGCATCCTACTTTTTGTACATAAATTTGGCAAAGAACAATCTACATTTACAGTAAAGGGCAATTTTAAAAACATGGAAAATAACCAATCATAAATCTTTTTATAAACATATGACATTTTCTTGTTTACATACCACTCATGCTCTCTCTCTCTTCAATATAATTGAAGCCCCTTAGCCTATGACTGGGTCACAAGGGGTTCTGGAGCCTATCCCAACGCTCACTGGGTAGACAGCAAGGAAACACTCTGGACAGGTCACCAGTCCATAAAAGTGCAGACACACAGACATACTCCAAGGGGCAATTTACTATCTCCAGTACACCTGGCTACATGTCTTTGGACTGTGAGAGGGAATTGGAGTTCCTGGAGGAAACCCATGCAGACACAGGAAGAACATGCAAACTCGCCTCTTGCTGTGAGGTGATAGTGCCATCGTGCCACCTACCACTAACTGATTCAAACTAAAGACTTAAAAAACTTAAGATGGGATTCCATCATAATTTTTTCCCTTATTAATTACTTTGCAAACAGTAGTGTTCAAAGTTTGTTTTCCCAATGTAAACCAGCACACAGAATTGTGTATACATGGAGGTGCATATACATTGTTTACATTGCAACCTTCAACCTGCATCACTGGCAATTTGTGGGCAAAAAATTACCTAACAGATGACATTGATAACTAACCTTCATAAGTATTCAAACACATGGAATTTCATGAATAATAGCTATGCAATAAATTACTAGATTGTTTGACAGCAAGTGGAAAATGGAACATTGCACTAACCTAAAATAGCAATCATTTCCAGAAATTTCTTACTCAGTAACACCAAGCATTAATTTTAGGAATGACAATGGTGCTAATTTATTAGGTATATTGAAGACCCAGGACAGCATCAGGCTTCCACATAAAGATGCAATATGGGAGCAGCAGGCAGAAGATCGACAAGTGACCTGCTGCATATTCAGAGTGCTCTGGCAGTGGCCACCCAGTCTTCACCTCCTCCATCTCTCCCTAAGATGTGGATGCAGGATGAATGGAGGCATTCTGTTTAAGCAGTCAACCTGTTTAAGCAGGCTGCGAAAGCATGGGGCTGCCCTGAGGATCACCGGGCAGCTGTCTCCTACTTTTCCTCTAAGCCGGCCGCCAGCAAGCTGGTACCCACAGTACTTGAGCCTACAGTGGGCAATCATGCGAAATTTAGAAGTTGGCCAGTCACCAGAGCAACATTGCCAAGTGCTTCCATATGCTCCAGTATGGCCGATTGACCCTTTCTTTTCAGTCAATGACTACGGGATGCCTGTCAGAGGTGGCTGCTCGCGGAGGTCTTAAAATCAAGGGAGTGATCGAGCAGAAGATGCTGGAGCAGTTCATCATAAAACTGCCACCAAGGATGGCTAGTGGGTCGAGTGACACCAGTTGGCATTGCTAGAGAAGGCGGTCGAGTTGGCGGAGGACCATGCGTCAGCATGACAAAGGGGATAGGCAAATCCTCCACCATCTCTTTCGTTCACTCACTCACACCCCTTACCTGTCACCGCCCCCTTCCCCTCCAGTACCAGTGCCACAGAAGTGTGGGCCAATTCCCCCAAAACCTGCCCCATGTGCCCATGTCCAGATTCCCCATCCTTCCCTTGTGTCTAGTTTGTCTTTCCTACAGGTCTGCAGGCCCACCACCATGAGTGTGGGTAAGAAGCCTGGGCTAGGCTGTGGCCATGGCAAGGAGCCTGGGTATTTCCAGGACCAGAGTCCCAGGTTGGAGGTGGGAGCACTGGTCCAGATCCCTAACATGCCACAGGCTGCTGCCAATTGAGCAGAGATGTACAAGATTCTGTCGAGAATCCAAGGGGATACACACCAGGTCTTGGTGGATTCCGGCTGCAGCCAGATGGTCATCCATCAAAGCTTGTTTCAAGTTGAGAAAGGGGATGAAGCACAACTGGTGAAGGTGAAGGTAAAGGTGAAGGTGAAATGTGTACACAGGTATATTCATGAAATATCCTGTAGTTTCCATGACCATTTAATTCAAGGGCAAAAGCAAAGTGTTGAGGCGGTGGTTAGTCTCCACCTCTCCCATCCCCTAATTCTGGAGACAAATTGGCCAAGGTTTAATAGATTATTAAAGGGGATTTGTGTGGCTAGGTCCTGCACAGTAGCAGTATGGTGTAGGATGGCTGCATCACTAGTGGGGGAGGCTAATCCCCCTCAACAACATTAGCTCTACATCAGAAAAGGTGGAGGCAGGGCCTATTTCCCCGGGAACAGATGCAGGACAAGGCACTCCACCATGCCTCTGAACAAGTGAGAGTAATTGATGGTAAAAGGGTCACCCCCAATGCTGCACTATCCCCTACCTGTATGTTGCCCTAATAAGAGCCATAATAAGACTGCTTGTACAGAGTGACACAGGACACTCAAACCAAAGAAACTGTAATGCAATTGGTGGTGCCTAAGAGCCGAAAAAAAGAAATGTTATTCCAGGCAGCTCATCATAATCCTTTGGCAGGACATTTAGGACTGAATAAGTATTTGTGATGATGGTGATGCACAGCATGTCACAAATGTCAGCTGGTGTATCTGCCTGCCACCCCAAAAGCACCATTGCACCCTCACCCATTGGTCAATGTGCTAATCGACAGAGTCAGAATGGAACTTATCTGGACATTAGAATAGTCAGCATGGGGTTCTGCTTGTGCTAGTCCTCGTGGATTACACAATGACAACCCAGAAGTCTTGCCACTGCACAATATCTCAGCATGTAGTTTTGCTGTGACACACTTCAGTGTAATTGCCTGAGTCAGGATCCCAAAAGAGATACTGAAGATTTAGGACACAACGGTTATGTCATGGACAATTCACAAACTGTTGTGCATTAATTAAATTTGTACTAGCGTTTGTCATCTGCAATTTAATAGGGTGTTCAAAAACATGATTTGTAAATTTGTTCACAAGGATGCTAAAAATTGGGTTAAGTCACTTGAGCCTCTGCTGTTCACAGTCCAGGAGGTCCCACAAGCCTATACAGGGTTCTCCCCATTTCAATTGCTCTACAGCCACAGAACTTGCAGCATCCAAGATGTTCTGTGGGAAAATTGGGAGGAGGGACCTTTAAACAGTAAAATCAAATTTAATATGTTCTTTCCCTGAGAGCAAAACTCAACAAACTGAGTACACTAACACAGCAGAATGTGCACAGGCACAGGAATGTCAATCCTGGCTGTACAATAGGGATGCTCAGCTGCAGGGCTTTACACTAGAAGCTAAAGTTTTCATTTTACTGCCCATGTCAAGCTCTAAATAACTCATGAAGTGGCAAGGGCCCTTTGAGGTCATACAGAAAGTAGGGGACATCAACAATGAGGTACTGTGCACAGATGGGGGGGGGGTCTGAAAACTTTATCACGTCAACCTCCTGAAACTGTAAAGGGAGGCAGAATCAGCAGCACTGGCAATGATAGTACCCAAAAGGGATGTGACCGGAACTGAATTTGAAATTGACAAAGTAATTAATTCTAGTCCCGATCTGAAAGCCACCTCCCGCCCTTCCATACTGCTGATGTCACAAAAATCCAGCAGGAATTCTCAGCTCTACCTGGGCACACCAATAAAGCACCACATCAAGATGCCCCCAGGGGTAGTGGTTCATAGTCACCCATACAGACTCCGCAAACACAAAAACAGGTGGTCAGGGAGGAGCTCAATGCCATGATTAATTTGTGGTTAATTGAGAAGTCACACAGCAGTGGAGCAGTCCCATGGTTTTGGTTCCAAAACCAGATGGGTTGGTCCGCATCTGTGTTGACTACAGAATAGTCTAGACTATAGAATTGAATAAAGACTATAGACTATAGAATAGTTAACACAGTGTCTAAATTTGATGCATATCCCATGCCCAGAATTGACAAACTGCTCAAATGTGAAAAAAAACCATTCTCCTACCAACAGGTTTACACCAATTTGTGACACTTCTTTTCGGACTGTTTAGATAAAAAGACTGAGAATGCAAGCCTGTGTAAAATAAACAAAAATTCATGAACAATTCATGTACAAGCAATATAATCATAATTCATTTTTAAGTAACAGGCTCATCCCAAAGTAAATTCCACTGATATCTGTTAAGAAATCCCAATGTACAGTACACCTCCACTCTTTTTGACACATTAGGATACACTAGTCATATTAGTCAAGGCCTAGTCACATGATTTACATGTGCTAGAAGAGCACTAATGATTGATCATAATGTTAAACAACATTTATAAGACAAAGCACTGCTGACACACACTTTCTCATATAGGAACATACTACTTGTGCTTGATCTAAAAGCCTGTAATATAGCTGTCAGACCACATGTTGACCTTGTAAATTTTAATAAAGGACTTCACTCATCATCTGGGAAAGATTTCAGTTTTATAGATTCAAACTGGTAGAAGTGTTAGGAAAACAAACACCTTCCCAACGACAACACAAGCAGGTGCAAAGTTTATTAAGGTACGAGTTAATACTGACACATAAGAATATCAATATTAAAGAAGACATTATGATTACAGTGCTCACCTTAACATCATAAACCTTTCTGACAAATGCAATTCTGGACTCAAAGTGGTAAGAGTAAAATACTTTGGAGAAAAGAAGTTATTTGCTGTTGGATTTAATATAGAACTATTAAGGGTTCCCCTATTAGAAAATGTACTCTTACTAGTTATATATGTTTTTAATGAGTTTGCAAATTAATGTGAAATAAAATTAAAATAGAAAATATTAGTGAAAGGCAGAAATATTGAGGTTAAAGAGTATATTCTTGTCTGAAACAGTCTGAAGACGGAAAAAATTGAGGGAAATGTGTTTTTCACATAAATGATGACTTAAGAGACAAGGTACACATTGCACCACTATATCTACTATAAACAGTATTGTGGCAATGGCCACTGGATTGTAGTAAGTGGCCAGTGACCTCCAGGTTTGAGACATGTGCTCCCATCATGCAGCATGGGTTGGACTTGGGCTGTGTCACCTACCCCCACAAACTGTGTATGAATGTTGATAGGCCTCCATTCTGTATTATGTAGTTCATGCTCTTAGTAGCTCCTTTAATTCACGGTTCTGCTGTTCTCTGTTGCTGGTTCTGTTACACGAGGTTCTTTCCAGGCCATAGATTCCTACATGGGGAGCGAGTGAGGGTGCTGGCGTAAGAAGTCAGCACAGTGATCTGAAAAGTGCACCCAGCATTTCTGGACACAGCATGAGAGGAGCTAGTACTGTTTTATTTTCTGAGCAGGCTCACTTCCAAGTAGTTAAAGCGACCACCAGCACCCATGGAAGTGTAATCTGTTTCAGCGCCGAGTGGAATTCTTGGGAAGTATAGTGAGGGACGCTGGAGTAGAGACTAAAGAAGAAAAGGTGAGTGTTGTGTAGGATTGGCCCACACCCTGTAATCTAGCAGAGCACCTGAGCTCCCTGGGGCTGGTGTCTTATCACTGGTTCGTGCGTGGCTTTGCACAGATGCCTGCCCATTACACAAGCTGACAGTGAAAGGCAGGGAGTTTCAATGGGATGAAGCCACTGACCATGCTGTTGTGTCGATTCAAGAGAGCACCAGTGTTAGCACTTGCAGAGCACCAGTGTTAGCATTCCCTAAGCCGGAGGGCGAGTTCATAGTAGACACCTATGTGAGTGACAAGGGCACATTGATGCCATTCTCTCCTAGGTTCAGGATGGAGAGGAAAGAGTCATTACCTTTTACAGCCAGCATTTGAATAAACCAGACTGATATTATTGTCTCGGAGTGAACTGTTAGCTGTGGTTACCTTGTTCTTAAAGCCAGCTATTGTGTCTGAGACTGTCTTCCTGCAAACATCCCTCACCACCGAAATCACAGTATATCATCATATATAGTGAAATATCTGTTATTTATAAACTTGTGGGGACATTTTCATTTTACGTACAGACATGCTTATTTAAATAAAGTCACTTAACCCAAGTCAATGAAAAAGTAGCTATACTTGTACCAACACCAGAAGAGGTTACTAAAAGCTTTAATAAAACTAAAAGAGAATAAAAAAATGAATGTTACAACATGAATTTATATTCCTTGGCTTCTAAAAATAAATTTTAGCAAGTTTCATTTAACAACCATGCATGATTTTGTTAATTTAATAATATCACTGTATATGTCTTAAATGTGTAGCAAAGTATACTGTCTGATATGTCTACTCAATGGAAGGAAGGAGGCAGATGCAGGATAAAAAGTGAAACACTTTAGTGAGCTGTCAGGCATAAGGTCCAGTATAAACTAATCCAAAACACGAATCCAAAACGCTGTCAAGATACAGACACAGGTCAGACAAAGCACAAACATGGTATCACAGGCAAGACTTAATCATAATCGGCAAATGGGCAAACAAGTTCAAACACAGGAAGCTATCAAATATACAAAGATTCGATAATGTTAGATGAATACTTTGCGTAGACTTTTCTGTGGAGTGTGCTTATATAGATGTGCTGTTTTGACAACAGATGTTCTAGGTTAGAACTGGCGACCTTGAGCATGCATGCTGGCAACTGGAGTCTGAGAACATTGTGCTTGCAGGCTGTGGTGCTTTCTAGGAGTTGGATTTTGCAGATGAGTGCTTTTGTTGGCATTTTATACAGTAGATAAACTGCATTCCCCTGCTCTTTTTTTTTTTTTTTTGCTTTGGTGCAGTGATATTCAACTAAAATTAGTAAGGGCCAGTTACATCACATTCCTTCTTAACAAATGTCCAAATAAGCTAATAAAATAACTGAATGGTGGCAGCATTTAATGCTTAACCCTTAGCAATTTGTTCTTGGCATTAAATAAGACATCAATTTAAAGTTGCTATGTTTTGTTTTACACTGATGCTTCACATTACCACTTTGGACTTGCACCACAGACTCAACAGATGAGAAAAATGTTTTGAATTTGATGCAGGAAGAATAAACCCATACTTCTTACTTGACTTGTTTTAAACAAGCCTCATCATCAATTCACTAATCACACCAGAGCATAAATAAAATGAAAAGTGTTACACAGATGAAAAAAACTGAAGTATGTGTCACTTACTGCAGAAAATGGAAAGAAACACCGGTTAGGCATGCAGAAACCTACCAAATGTTTTATGATTGGCTGTACTAGAAGAGTTAGAGTGCTACAGGATATTCTCAATGTTAGCTTATTACCCTAAGCTCACTTGATAAACAATCTATCTTTATAGTGTCAAACACCCATTCCCAAACATTCTTCATTAATTTTCTACAACAATTTCAACATATCAACAATTTATACACCAAACAGCATTTGTCTCTCACTAGCTAGCCAGCATGTTATCACACAAAGATTTTGTATATGTTTGTCTTGGCACAGTACTCATGAGTGTGGTAATAGTGATTAATAATGTTTCCAAATCTATATTGGTACATGTAGCTATTACATTTCAAGTGATATTAACATTTTCTTACTCAACTACAAATGGTAAGAAACACCTAGACTTGTACAATGTATTAAAGTAATGGCGGGAAAGTCAGGACTTCTTGTGAGCATAGCTGAGCACAGCATTTCAGTATTTGCTGTAGCATTTGATGTAGTAAAACAGCTTAAATTTAAGCACAATATTTTTAAATGAATACACTTGACATGCCAATCAAAAATGCATTGTAAGTCCTATTAAAGCATACTTTGAAACTGTTTCACAGTATACTTATCATAATATAAATAATACACCTTTGCCATCAAAGTTGAAATGGCAAAAATATTTTAAGTAAGTTTCAGTTTGTAAAAAAAAATATATATTTAGTATTGCTATCCTCACAGAGTTATATGCACAAAAAACATTTCCCAAATCGTAGGAACACTTTCATAAAACTGAAATCTGTAATTTGTTAATTCACTTGAATCTTTGTTTAATAGACAAAAGGATAAAGAAAAGATTTTCAGTGTTTTCAATGACAAAATTAATTCTACTTAAACAAATTTAGAAATTGATATCTGCAACAGACACAAAAAAGTTGGAAAAGAGGTTTGTTTACCACTGCCTCACATCATTTCTTTTAAATATACTTTTTAATCGTTTGGGAATAGAAGATACTAATTGTTGCAGTTTTGATTTTCCAAAGTACTCCCGAGCCCATGTGGCATGTGGCTATGTCCATCACGGTAGCAGGCCGGTTTCTCAAACAATACCACCTGAGGGCTTGATGGTCACACACATTCAGCAGTGGTTTCCACCTTTGGCCTTTACACACCAAGATTTCCCCTGACGCCCTCAATCTTTTCATGATATGAACTGTATATGGTGAAACCTAAATTCTTTTGCAATCTTGCACAAGAAACATTGTATTTGAACTGACTGACAATGGATGCTCCTTTTATACTCAGTCTTGCTGACATCACAACCTTCCAGTGTTACTTGTATAATCTTTTCAGTCTTATTTAGCCTCTGTCCCAAATTTCTTTGAGTGTGTGCCAGCCAGCAGTTTCTACAATTAAGTTTCTACATTTGTTTATATTTATATATTTATATCCAAAAACTGAAAATCTTTTCTTTGTCCTTTTGTCTGTTAAAAAAGGTTCAAACAAATTAACAAAATACGTATTTCAGTTTTTAGGAAGTGTCCCATCTTTTCTGGAAATGCGGTTTCTTGGATATTTTCTTCAGTATGGGCTTAGAAGCCTGTACAAACTGAGAGCATTTTCAAACTGTCTATCAAACAAAAGCTAAAGTAATCAGATGAAGATGGGTTTTACTTTACAGCTTTATGGCTAAGTCAG
Source organism: Scorpiodoras heckelii (assembly GCA_028566435.1). NCBI lineage: Eukaryota > Metazoa > Chordata > Actinopteri > Siluriformes > Doradidae > Scorpiodoras > Scorpiodoras heckelii. Next base: position 9,148,851 of record JAOVVH010000042.1, read on the forward strand.
TCCATACCTAGACAGCTACACATCCAAGATTCTGACTCAGACACAAATGGGCATACACAAACATCTCATATATACGCAAGCACAAACCTGAACCATACCCTCATGCCAGTCACTGAAGTAAATCTTAACTAGGGTTAAAGGCTTAATATATTCATAAAAAAGATCTGCATGTATGGAAAATATAAACCAATATGGCAAAATATGTACCTTTGTATAAATCACGGCAGCACGGTAGTGTAGTGGTTAGCACTGTCGCCTCACAGCTCGAAAGTATGAGGAGATTCATTAGTGTTTTGTTGAGCTCCTGGCTTAGAAGGAATAAAGAGAAAAGGGTTTAACAGTTGCCTTAGCCATTCTAATTGTAGTTTGTTATCTCTGGCACTAGCTGCGCTGCTTAAAGGCAACATGCTCAAACAAAAAGTCAGTCATGTTGGCTGCCGGCATTTACCAGCCTCAGGTCTTGCTGCAGCCCACTAAAGTTAGCTGCCATAGTTATCATTCCATCCATCCATCCAGCCGTCTTTCACGAAAAAAGTCAGGTGGTTAGAGAATGGCCAAACCAAACCCTTGAATAATATGTAAGGTGGGAATTTTTCCAATGCATATTTCACAAGAACATGCACAAACAGGAACCAATAGGACTTTTGTCCAAATTTTCCACCAAACTGAGTGACCTGGATGGTAATTACAATGACTTCAGTGATTATCAAGGAAGAAGCTCTTGACTTATCATTGCTGTCTCCGATCTGTTAATAATATTTGCAACATAATTACTAATTATGAATTGTCATCAAAATTATATTTATTTTAATCCATTTTAATATAAAAAAGATAAGACTACTTAACGAAAAATATATTGTCAAAATGTTAGCACACTAAGAACTTCTGTAATGTTAGTGCTCCATAACAACTAACAGGGCAATTTGTGTGAGGAACCAAGGTACCTTTAGTTCATTTTAGAAACAATACCCTATAACCTTAATCTAGGCCAAAACCTGAACCTAAATTATTAGTTTTTTATTCATTGTTGTCCAGAAAACAAGTAGGTTTAACAACCAGGAAAAAAGAAACAAATTAATCCTTACTGATCTTTCCAAAAACAAAATTTTTCATTTGGTCTATATCAGTGGTGTCCAATCTTATCTGGAAAGGGCCAGTGTGGGTGAAGGTTTTCTTTCCAACCAAGCAGAAGCCACACACTACTGAAGGTCAAGATCCACTGATTAGATCCACTGATTAAAAACAGGTGGAATGTAGTATGGCTTCTGTTTGACTGGAAGGGAAGCCTGGACCCATACCGCCATTTTGTGGATAAGATTGGACACCCCTGGTCTATATGTTTAAATTTACTACACTTCACAGTGGTGATGTGCCATGAGTCGTACCACCTGCTGCATTTCAAACACTGACCGAGTCAAGATCTGCTTGATGATAGGATGTTTTGACTAGAGGAATTAACATCCATTTCAGAATCAGCAGCACATAACTTAAACAGAGAAAAAAAAACTGTCATAGAATTCTCCTGCTTACTAAATACTGTCAAAAATCAGAGTAGCAAAAGAACCATTTCCAAAACCAGAGTAGCGAAACAAAGACAAATGCCTTGGCACATATAGGTCAGCGATGCATTCTAACACTTCGCAGAGTCTCTGAAGTGACGTTCTTCAATAGGCAGGGTATGATCAAGCTCAGGTGTGTTCCATCAGTATTCTGATGAACATGTCTGTAAACCCTGTTTGCAGGCCATGATGTATTTTGGGAAAAGGAGTTTGCAGTCTAGTTCTGTGATTCCAGGACAGGAAATCTGTCTCTGAATTCTGGTGCCATGTTCCATCTTTTGTGAATTCTACCTTTCCAACTGGGCATGTTTGTGGTGGTTGGGAAGTACTATGCTGCTGGATTTCTCACTCCAGTTCCCAGTTAATTGCCACTATAACTAGTGCTGTCAAATTTACGCGTTAACGAACATGTTAATGCCTTAAATTTAATTGCGAAAAAAAAAAGTAACGGCACAAAAAAAAATTTATGCAGATTAAAAATTAGTTAAATTACACAAACCAGCTGTGCCGTCATTGAGCATTACATTACTCATTTTAGGCTGCATTCCAATTGCAAGTGTCCGTAATCTGTATGCTTTCTCCCTACACACAGTACAGGGTACAAAATCCCAGGGGCACTTCATAGGGAACTAGGTCACTAAACTGGCTCTATTTGAAACGTCCTGCAACGTCATCAACAGTGGACAGCTGATTGTTTGTATTCTACAAGACAGCACTCGGCTGTATTTAGCATGATAAACAGCACTGTTCAGACACCTTTTATATGCTGTAGGCACTTTTAAAATAAATGTGATGAAGCGTCTATGAACTGTGGGTGATGTATTTTAACTTTTT
>JAOVVH010000042.1:9227772-9246501 GCA_028566435.1 Scorpiodoras heckelii
GCATTTTTTGTCCATATCGTACACCCCAAATATATATATATATATATATATATATATATATATATATGGTATATTTAGTCAACAGTTGTTACTACAATTTTCATGTTATGTCACACATTAATATTAATCCTAGTTCTAGACATTGTTTTTTTTACTAATTTCAAGTTTTCATTAGTCATGTTCTATTGCAATAAGTATTTCTAGACAGAAAATTACCTTCCAGTAGATTAAAAAACATTTTATTTTTAAATGTGCACAGCATCTAAAAGTAGGTTGAATGATATTGCATTTAATTTGATTGATAATAAGTAATATTAAGTAAATATGCATACATTATTTAAAATGTCTTCACTTGCTGAAAGGCAAAATCTTTTTATCCTGAAGTTCCTGAGCTAATTTTTTTTTAGTCATGTTAGCTTATGTTAATATTTTCTCCCTAGTCATCAAGCAAACACAACAAAAACAAAGATGTAAGTAACTACAAAAAATTAACATGCTGCATTCCAAGAATAAACACTTAAAAATATTGTGTGTGTTGTGTATGTACAGTATAATGCTGCCCAACATTGTTCTATTATATTCTATTACACTGGGCACAAATAGCTTAGTGGTTGAGACATTGGACTACGGGAGCTAAAGATCCAAAGTTCGAATCCCAGCACCACCAAGCTGCCACCGTTGGCCCTTGAGCAAGGCCCTTAATCTTCAACTGCTCAGTTGTATAAATGGGATAAATGTAAGTCACTCTGGATAAGGGTGTCTATCAAGTGCCATAACTGTAAATGTAAATTATAGTGGTATTATCACCACAGACATGAATGAGATTCATGTACAGATTTATCACAGATTACAAGAATAGTCACTCTTTTATACAAATACAAAAAATAGCAACCGATAACACAAAAATGAATTATTATCCATAATTTATAAAAGAACTTGGTTCTATTTTAGCTATATATAAATTTTTGTATCATATGGGTGCTGTGGTGTAAAGCTCAAAGTGTGTGATATTGAAGGAGAATAATCAGACTGGTTTGAGCTGAATGAACAGCAGAAGACCAAATCAGGTTCCACTTCAGTCAGCCAAGAACAAAAATCTGAGGCCCACCCAAACTGGACAGTTGAAGATTTAAAGTAATTAAAGGTTGATTATATGAGTTACTAGATCCTTCCTGGAAGCCAATCTGGCTATTTTCCTCTGATCTTCATCCATGCCACAGTTAAAGTCAGAGATTTCCTCATTCTGATGTTTAATGTGAAAATGAACCAAAGCTCTTGACCTTTATCTGCATGATTTTATAAATCTTTTGCATTGTGCTGATTGGATAGCTGCATAAAATACAAATGAGCATACATGTAATGAGAATGTCACTTAGTAATGCAGTAATTGTGCAGCTACTGTTATAACCCAAGACTGTTGTATTTTAACCTGTCATAATGTGTCATACCATTTACATTTACAGTACAGACTGCTGTCACAATGATCAATGATTCATTAATCCAATGTAGTACTTTCTCATAAAACAATATTTGAGCCAAATGGTTAATGTAAAAAGGGAACTGAAGGGTATAAGACTCCATAGCCACTGTACAATATGATGATTTTTCAATCACGGATTCCCTTGCGTATCAGGACAAAATGTGATAGGCTCTGCGGCAGCTTGGCCTTAGATGGATCTTTTTGCTAAGGTACTAGTTCCAAACTGAATAGAAAAACAGTTGTGGGACACAAAATCAATGTTCATCAATGACCATTTGAAGCTTACTGATCATCTGTGGTCTCAACAGAAGAGGTCAGACTACAGTACATACTCAAAGATTTTTTCAAAAATTATAATAAATTATAACTCATTATACATTTTCATAATTTTACAGGTCTTTCACTCCATTAAGCTTTTTAATTTTGTTTAGGCTTTCTTTCTGCACAGATCACATTGGATAAAAAGACAATTTAACAAATGCAGCAGTTAAAACAACCCTTCTACGTAAAGATGTCTAAAACTTATTAGAATGGGACATACTTTCAAAGAATATGATTGCTCCAAGAATTTTTTTCACCAATTGAGTCTTTCTAAATTTGTACATTTTAAACAGCCCCCTATTCTGTAGTCCAAATGAAACTTCTTATCATTTGGGCTCTAAAATCACTGCAGACCTGTTGTATGCTTTTATAGAATGGGATGTTCAAATTTCCCCAGTGCTGTTCTTGCTCAGAGATGACTTATCTTTCAATCTAAACCTTCTCTACGAGAAAATCCTACTGGCATTCTCAACTCCTGTTAAAAAGGCAGTTCTTGCATTTCTCACTCAGACTATACCTTCTCTGAAGTCAGTCTCGTAAAGTTGCTTTGCAGAGATTCTTTTGCTGGACAGAGCCTCTTTTGTTTGTTTGTTTATGTTTATCTATATGTTTGCTCTTGAACTGTTTGATGTTATTTGGTGTAAAATCTGAATACAAACATACTTAAGAAAAATGTCTAAAACCTTGCAAGTTATGCGTAATTTGAAAATGTCCAAATTTCAGCATGTGCAACATTTAAGTTGTTCCCAAACTCTGGATTTTCACAGCAGGACCTGAAGCTACTGCATTTTTAAACCAGAATTTGCAGTGAGAGATCTGGGTCACTTATTCACTTTTTAAATCAATCAATCAATCAATCAATCAATAATTCAGTCTGTCCATCCATCCGTCCGTCCATCTATCAGTCTGTCTGTCTGTCTGTATCTATACCACATGCTTTTCACATTGTTTCTCATTGGATCTGAGATTTGCTGCGTGTGAGAGTGTGTGTGTATGTGAGAGAGGGGGGGGGGGGGGAGAGATGGTCAAACAATGGCAACACATTCACTGTCATTGCTCAACCGTTTCCATCGGGAAAGTCCGACCTGTAATGTCAGGTGGTGTTTCATTCTTTCATCATTTTCTTAGTCCAGCATTATGACCAAGGGGATACATATTATGGCTGAACTAACAAATGTGTTTAAAAGATTAACTGTTTGAATCTCAGCTGTACATTCTTTAACGTGTACATCTCAAGCTGTATAAACAGTTAAAGGACATATTTAACATTCTGTCCATTACTCGGAGTCATTAACTCATTATAAATTATTCCAAACAGGATTTGCTCAGTATAATATCGTCTATAGAAGGCATTCATATAGTTATAAAATAGCAGATCATATCTATGATGAGTCGACGTGTTAATAATGTACAGCCAAATCATGGTAAAGAATATGAATAGGAAAAAGTTCTCAAATTGTTACAGCATTGTAAGATGGTGAAAGATGCACTCTCAGGCCCCTTCCTCTGTCCAGGCATGGTCGTTCCCTCTTGACATATTTGGCCTATTTGACTTCACGTTGAAAACAGACTTCCTCCCTATCAGCGATCCTTGAAAGAGTGCCCACTGGCTTTTTAAGTACATCTTTCACCGTCTTAAAATGCCATGATTGCAGCTACGAAATGGATCTCCACAATATACCTTGTGTCCAGATGAACTGATTCGACTTTCTGGTCATTACTTACCTGGATTATTGAGCATGCATCAAAACACGTTTAAGAATTGTTTCAGGTTCCCCAAGTATCCATGGAACTGCATGTTTGGAAAACGGTTCAAATCAACATACCGAAACAGATGTGAAATATTCATCCTATAATAATAATAATCCCAAGAATTATTCTGAATCTTCTATAGCTCTGTTTTGGAACCTTGCTGTAAGCTAGTTGAGCAAAGTTAGCTTAAGCATTATGGCTGCACTGTTTTAGCTGGATGTTCAAATGTGTGTGCAATGATTGTGCAAACTGAGTTATGTTCATACTAACAAAAAAGCCCCAGTACATGAAGCAACGGAGGGGAAATACAAATTAAAAAAAAAAAGAAATGTGTGTGTGTGTTCAAAATATTGGTATGAACACTGAAGCTTGTTTTACGAGGCCTGCGCTTTCAGATTTCTAACTCTGTCCAGTCAAAATATCCAAATTTCCTGTTTAAAAAGTCCCACACCTCACAAGAATAACATGCTGAATCAAGTACATTAGATATACAATAACATAACTAAATAGTGCGCCCATTCCAATTCATACCTCATAAATAATCTACAATCAGTGGAGCTTGTTAGCACCCTGCTATGAGCTGAGCTGAGGCTCTAGGGGCTACTCAGGTAAGCTATAGTGACTATACATGAAAAAGCTTTAAAGGTCGCCATAATGGGCTGGCCTTGGACAGATTGCTGACCTGAGATTTGCCGTACTAATAACAGCCAAGTAGGAGGCTCAGCCAAAACTGTTGGACTCTCTGACCTGAAATCTGCTGTTCAAATAGGAATGCTGTTACAGAGAGCATACAGTATTAATTGAGGCCAAGGGAGTACTGTAATGATCTGGGAAGAGGCTTCAAAGAGAAGTTAAAATCTCACTGTGGATGAACAGCACTTTAATTCAGTTGATTAGTAAAACTGAGCAGAGATCGAACAGACAAGCGGAGAGATCATTGCAAGAATGAGAAATAGATTAGGATTAGGGACAAAACAGGGAGAAACTAGTTTGTGTGTGGTTTGTTGAGAGGTCGTATTGTGTTTAGCCGTGGCCAGGGTTGGGGGGGTTGTTGCAATAGGATGACTACTGCACGTAGCTCTCACTCAGTAAGTGTAGTTAACCTTATAAAGTCAATAGGGTCATGAAGGAGAACAAAGTTAAACACACACACACACACACACACACACACACACACACCCTGGAATGACTTCAGAGGTCAGCGTCTGTGCTCATTAAATCTTACCAGGCTTTGCCCTTTGAATCAAAAACTCTAACTGAATCACGGAGACAGCAGATTAATCCATTTAAGGGTAAGTGGACAAACCTTGGGTACATTGTCTCTGATGCCCTATAATGTAATCCAACCAACAACACCGTTAAATTCATGTGCATCAGCTTTGCCTTGACTAAGCTAATAGAAATTTCTTTGACTACTCTAGGTCAAAATGGCATCCAAACCCATCCCATTTTACAGCCAGGCCAAGGCTGCAGGAAGCTTGTCCAACTCTAGAATGGCCCAGACCAGAGGACAGGGTAAATAAGGCCACCAATGACCCAGGCCAAAACCCAGGACAGCTAACGAGCAAACAGAACCCAAAGCAAACAGAAAGGAGTGCAGGGCAACCTGGGTCAGACTCGGAACAGAGAAACATGAGCCAAAAGCAATCTGGGCTTTGGAGGGTCCAAACCGAATAAAAGCCCACAACAGCTTGGGACAATCCCAGACAGGAACAGGGCAGCGGAGCCAGGGGGGCAGCCAAAACCAACGCAAAATACAACTCACTAGTGCAATTGTGGAAAGAAAAGTTTTATGGAATTAAAGAATAGAGTGCCATCAGGACTCCTTTTGCAGTTTAATGAAGTGTTTTGTTTGAAGAAATTACAGTAAAATGAAGCCGGTTTGAGCATAACAAGTGAACTAGTAATAAATCGACAGTAATACAGCCATCATCACTCCAAACAATCTTTGCAATCATTCTGTCAGCATCATTACGATACTTGCAGTCATCACAAGCTGTATTAAAATCATATTTATGGCATCTGCAATATTGTCACTAGTAGCACCATTGTTCATGTCCACTGTCATGACTGTCTCCAAGGTCATCGTTGTTATTTTCATTTCGACACTAAATATGGTTTTCTTTCACTGGTGTTTAATGCAGGCATTTTGGCACTAACCTTTTTCTGCAGCACAATGACCTTGCGCTCTTTCACCTCCAGCATGTCCTTCAAGTCACGTATTTCGCCATTTAGAGTGCCTTTCTCTTCCGTTACATCCTGAAGCTGCTTGCTCTTTTTATTCAGGAAGGATTCTTTTTCCTCCAGACGCAGCCTCAAGGCATCAACCTGCAGGAAATAATAAAAAATATATCAGAAAACATGACGATATAATGTAAAGTACTGAACAGTGGCATTAACTGAATGTTAAAAAAAAGGGAAAAGAGAATCAGAATGTCTTCAGTAGTAAAATGAGAAAGCCTTACTTGGGCAATATGTCTGATAGTGACATAAAATAATCACAGAGATAATGACCTGTAGGATAAACACAAACATAGCATACAGTACTGTGCAAAAGTCTTAGGCACCCTATTGCTTTTAGGTACAACTTTTGTTATTGATTTATTTTTTATTTTTTTACTTCTGTATTATTGAGTCAGTACAAAATGATTTTATATTTCCAAATGTTACTTTTCCAACAAAAAAATCAAATTACACAAAAATGTTTGTACGTCAGTAATGAAAACAACACATTACATAACAGAGCACTTTTCAGACAGTAAACATAATGAAGGCTGCTGGGTTTTGCATGCAAAAAAAAAAAAGTAGTAAGTGTGACAGTCAAAGTCTCCAGAAGAGCTGTGGCAGATTTTCCAAGACACTCAGTAAAACTTAAAAGCTAATTTCCTTATAAAACCGCACACATTGTACCTGGGAACACTGTTTAAGAAAAAGACACCAAATATTGACTTCCTTTAGTTTATTACTGTTTACTGAACTTTATAGTGTTTTCTTTTATGTAGAAACATCTTCATTATTTTCAAAGGCATCTTTGCTTCACAGCGAGTCTCTACATGTGCCTAAGACTTCTGCATCGTACTGTACAGTAATTAGCTGGTAAGCTTTACTGAGTGTGTTGGAGAATCTGCCACAGCTTTTCTAAAGACTTTGTCTGATACACTTACTTCTTTTTTTGCATGCGAAACCCAGCAGACTTCATTTTGTTTTTTGTCTGAAAAGGAGTATGTAATGTAATGTGTTGCTTTCGTTACTGACTTCTTTTCATACTGACTGAATAATGCAGAACAAAAAAAAAAATCAATAACAAAAAGTTGTACCTAAAAACACTAGGGTGCATAAGACTTTTGCACAGTACTGTATATTCATATACAATACACACACAGTTTATCAGGTATTTCCACATATCTTTAAGGCAAAATAAATAACCTTACGTAACTCCAAGGGCCTTGCAAATCTCTCTTCTTTTTTTTTTTTTTTTTTTTTTTTTTTTTTAAAAGAGTGACTGAAACTAGAAATAAGAATAATTTACAGTGAAGGCTATAACAAAACCATTGCTCAAATGTCTAAGCAGAGAGTAAATCTAGTAAAATGACACATGACTCCCAGGATTTTAATTAGCTGCTTTTACCACATGCTATCAGCTTCAGAAAGAATGCACCTTTTATTTCTGCTACCGCAGGCATACAGTTACTGTTACATTTATTAAAAAAAAAAAAGGGGGAGACTGAATCTGAAACAATGAGAGATAGGAGGCATGCATGCATGCTGAGGTAAAAACCCATTACAGGAGTATTACAGGAGAGCAAAGACCTACTCAGCTTAAGATGGAAAACTATTCATCTCATATTGCTCTTCTGGCAGAGGCCCAGCTTCATGATACACAACACTATCTCAGTCTGCCACTCTCTCTCTCCCTGCCTATCTATCTGCTGGCATCCTTTGTAGCCAATGACACGGGTAATCCGCAGTCAGCTGGCAAGCCATAACTTAGGAAGAATTTGTCCACGGTTCAGCAGGAAATCACTCATGTCTGCCTAGTCTAATTTTTTAATCTGTCATACAGCACAGCATGTGGGCCTCTTCATGAAAACGAAAAACCCCAATGTGCACAATATCCAGTAAGAAAAACTACAGTTGCATTTTTTACACGCACAACATATTTCTGTTCAGCTTAAAGGGAATATATTTATATACACTGGATGACTTGCATGTCCACATTTATCTGTTCTGCAATTGTATGGCAGGGTGTTTGGGACAAAATGAATTAAATCAATCAACCAATCAATCAATAAATATATAACTTCAAGCAGCAATAAAAATAGTAATAAATATGGCATAAAATATATAAACAAATTAATAAAGGAAAGTAATTTTTAATTATATACATGTGTGTATTTAATTATTGATTTATTTCAATGACTCTACTGACTACATGAAATAAGCCTTGAAATTTAAACGGTCAGTTTCAGTCTTCAAAATACAGAGAGCTTGGTGATTGGTTGAGTAGGATGAATGCCCCGCCTTTTATATAGCTGCAGCGTAGAGCAATCAAGCCGTCCTGAATTACTTAGGGAAGCTGCAATGCTTATCCAACAAGCTCCAAGTGTCTCATAGCTCACATTATGTAGCTAGCTAGCTAACATGAGAGTTGCAAGGCCTTTCTAGGATTATGTTACTGAAAGGCCTCCTTGTGTTGCTGGAGGTACCGTGTGGTGCAAACAATGGTGCTACTACTGCCGTTAGAAATCGAAGCTCTAAATTAATTTCTAATGAATGGACAGGGACATCTCTAGCTAGCGAACCAAGTACTTCAGGACAACAAACATCAGCGTGAGGACTGTGTAACGTTCCCTAAAAGATCCCGTGGTACCAACCAAGTATTATGTCTTCCTGGTACTTCGGTGTAATATGATCATCAGCTTCTTCTGAGTTTAAGACATAGACCAGAAACATCTGTTACACAAATCTATTAAAATTAAATAGGTTAAAAAGCTGTTCTATTAAGGATTCACTTAGCCATACACTTATCGTCAACGTTAGGTATAAGCATTTGTCTACAATGGCATACATTTGAAATAAATAACAGAAATAGCAGTGTTGCTTAGCCTCTTGTAATCTGGTACAGATTAAGAGCAACCTGTGCACAACTAGTCCATGAACAATCCATAAAGTTATCACTGTGTCCATTCAGTTCATTAGAAAAGCTTTAAGTGATGCACTGACATGATGATTTGGTTTAAGCTTGAGCTATATGAGAATGTGAGAGTCGTATGTAATATGTTCTCAAATGCAGATTAAATCTGACTTTTAAACATTTCCCAAAATGTAGCCTGCATGCCTTAGACAAATCATCAAATCGCATCATCTCTGTGCTTTTTTTTTCCCCCTTTACTCGTTTCTTTATCCAGGTTCATGGCTCATTACGGCTCAAAGGGCTAAGCATCAATGAAGATTCAGTACCCAAATGCACTCGAAGGCCACTTTATTAGGAACCCACATCTGCACATCTACTCATTCATGCAGTTATCCAATCAGCCAATCATGTTGTAGGTGCATGTTGCATAAAATTACACAGACAGGGGTCAAGAGCTTCAGTTCAGGTTTGCATCAAACATTGGCATGGTTTCTGGTGCCAGACGGGCTGGTTTGAAAACTGTTTACACAGAATTTGTGAAAAACAAATAAACATCCAGTGAACAAGCAGTTCTGTGGGTGGAAATGTCGGACTGAAAAGCAATAGCCAGACTGATTTGAGGAAAGCTATTGCAACTTAAATAATTGCTCTTTACAGTCAGCAGAAAAACATCTCGGCAAGGACAACACAAGGATCGGTGAGGCGGCTGGGCTACAACAGCAGATAACAATGTTTCTCTCCTCTTAGCCAAGAACAGGAATCTCAGGTTACAGTATGCCCCATTATTTTTGCACCATATTATGCACTCTCTAGAGACCACTGTGGGTGAAAATCTCAGCAAATGAGCAGTTTCTGAGACACTCAAACCAACTTGTCTGGCACCAACAACCATGCCATGGTCAGTCACCGAGTTTCCATTTCTTCCTAATTCTGATGCTTGACATAAATGTGAACTGAACTTTTATATGATGCCGAAGATTTACATGAAAAATAGCACAATAGTACATATCTGGCTAGTGATCTTGTAATTTGGTCTTATATCTACAAGGTTTAAGGCATTTCCAAGAATGTCTAGTTAGAGGAGATTGGATAAACAGAAACTGCAGAATCAGTTCAGTCTTTGCCATATACTGTATTTGCTCCAAATGTCTACATCTTAAGTAAAAACCTGCATTAGGAGTGAAAAGACTTTACTTTGTCACATACACAGCCCCACCTATACACACTGCACACTGAAGTACCAGAAAAACTGGTATAACAGATAATACTTGGTAGGTCCCCGAAAGGATCTTGAAGGAAACATTGCACAGTCCTCATGCTGGTGTTTGTTGAGGACCCAGCATTGAATTCCGATGTTACTTAAGGCAGTGTTAGCTCAGTGGTTAAGCCATTGGACTACAGACCAGAAGATTGTCAGTTCAAATCCCACCACAACTAAGCTGCCACTCTTGGGCTCCTGAGCAAGGCCCTTAACCCTCAACTGCTCAGCTGTATAAATGTTATAAATCTAAGTCACTCTGCATAAGGGTGTCTGCCAAATGCCTAAATGTAATGTAAAGTGTTGCATGCCTATCGCGTGAAACGATTCTTACCCTACACGTTCAAACAGTCTTTTTACAGCCACACTGGTGTCATAAGCTCGAGGTTTGGCCCCTGAAATGCTCATGCATGAAAATCCAAACTTTGCTTCTACCTCTGAAAGGCTATGACCCATCTCACGAGCTCCAACTCTTAAACCATATTGAAAATCGCAAAATTGTGATAACTCGCCATTCTCATGGCCAAAAAAAAAGCTCTAGAAGCTTCCATAGATGTCTATCGCTTTATATACACACTGGCGGATGCAACCAATGATGTGCATAGGTGGCATTATGGATTTTGCATAGTACCAGTTTTTCTGGTACTTCAGTGTATGAGCTAATGTGTTCATAGGAGTCGGACAGTGAGATTGTGCAGCTTGTGTAGTGGGAGATCTGGATAAACATGGTCAATCTGTCCTACTGGTCAGTATCAACACTGCTGAAAATCTGGATGCTATTCAGGGACAATCTTAAATCCCATCTCTACATGATATCATAATGAGATCATGGTACAGGTTTATGTGCATACACTTGGGTATAGTTGTGAGTGTCTGTGTGTTTCTTATGACACATGCAAGATGATTGTGTGCATGTGCGTATTCATGTCTCCGTATGGTCACAGTTTACGCTTCAGGTGGTGTGAAATTCTTTCTTTAACCAAGTCAGGCTACATAAGAAGCATTCAAGTGCTTCTTTTGCCCAAGACATACGAACACATGCTTGGTCACGACACCTCTACGTGTATCCCAACACAGAGTATTTTAAATCACTGGAAGATCACTGGGCAAGGGCTTTGAAAGCTGATCCCCCAGACATTGCACAAGCTCCCTTGAACTATTGCATCCCATAACTTCATGGTGGAGGATAGAAATGCAGAGACAGTCAAACTAGCATGGCATTCTTGCTTCTGTATGCCAGACTGCTTCATTACAACAACCAAGGCCAAAAGCAATCTTGCTCAACAAGATACTCCTATTGGCCATATTTGGGGAATTACGTACATCCATGACTTGGGTATCATCGCTGTATAATTTGCCTGTGTATGCGCATTAACCCCAATGTGGACCAAGTGAAGTCTAGCCAGGGAAGACTGCATCGAGGCGTGTCTAGGAGCACTCAAAGACACACAAGTGCACATTAAAAACATCTCCATTGCGATGGCCTCTCCTGCTTTTCACTCAGCACCACATCATTTAAGGAAGTCCTTGATACGTTTTCAAGATCTTGTGGTTTGCGGAACTATTAATTCTTGGCCAGGATAGGAAGTGTGCGCTTTCTTACACACTCCTCTCCTCTTTCTTCATCCCCTAACCACTAGACGGTCAGAGTGATCATGACAGCCAACTCTCCTCTTGGCCTTTGTTTGTTAGAACGAGGCAATGAAAAAAAAAAAACAAAGGATACTGTAAGACAGAAAAAATGGAAGATCCAAAATAACATCTTTCATTAGTTCAATTCCTTATCTATCTGCTTAATCCTTAAAGCACTTTATACAACACCAAAGCTCTGTCCCTCACAAACTCTCCCACACACACAGCCTGTAGCACGGCCTAGAGATTTTCTAACCAGCAGATAAACAGAACTACAAAAGACACTCCACATAGGAGAGTCTAGATTTTTATTGCTAGTCATTCTTATGAATGATTATTATGGCAGTTCCAACCCTATAACCATAAAAAAACACAAGTGACATTTTTAAAACATGGAGGATGCTTTCTCATACCAGCTGTTAGACATTTCTCTTCTGAATTGCCTCTTTCTCTCCATTTGTAACAGCAAAGTGGCACACCACACTCATTAAAATGCATTTATTTGAATACATTTGCTGTAAAATTCATCATTTTCCGCTTTGCACTGCAGTACTGCAATAATTGCTGTTTATGTATCAATTAATAACATTCTCTCAGCTGAGACGCCGCAGAAAGGGCAGAAATATCCCAAATCTACCTCAGATGTGGGCCGAGGAGGAGGTAATTCTTCAAAATGTCTGCTATTCTATTTGAAGTGGTTCTGTGGCCTGACTCCAGTGTCTGTCTGGTCTTCATCAGTAGTGCTACGGGCTTCCAAAGACCTGACCAGTCAGACAAATTATGTATAAAAATGCAACTTTTCGGATAAAATTACAAGTGAAATATTGACTTCAAATGTGCAAAATATGCTTGGGATAATAAAGGAAACAGGCATTACTGGACATAACCTGTAAAAGTCAGGTGTCATGTGGACATAGAGCATCTTTATATTCATGCCAACGGCACAGACATTTGCCAGAATTAGCTGGTCATCTGAGGGAAAGCATTTATTAAGGCATCCTGACTAACTGGTCTAAGTGAATACCAAGTGGGGGCTGCATTATCACGGAATAAGCTAATGAAAGCAAGAGCTTCTGCATTTATTCATTCATAAAGTCATACATTTATTATCAAGCTAGCTAATCCATCACCTCTGCAATGCTTAAAAAGGCATTTTTTTTTCTTTTCAGGCTTCTTTCTTTCCATTACCTTTGATTTCACCCATATAGGTTGAGATCTAAACACAACCTACCCAGCACCCCTTACCCACCATCCCCCACCCGAACCCTGCCCTGAGGCAGTTTAAACTCAATGCACTGGAACAGATACTGACTTGAATACAGACAGTGCTCACAGAAAAAAAGTGGAGAATATAATTTGTTCAAGATTTTTAGAAGTGTATAGGCAGTTACACACTTCTTTTCTTCCTTTGTAGTGGTATACAGGTTCCAAAGGTATCTTGATCTAGTGCTATTAACTAAACACGTGTTTAACAGTTAATAAAATATTCAGGCATAATGCAAAATTTGGTGACCAATTAAAGCCGTTAGCATGTTGTTTGAATATGAATAAAAGTATGAATTTTGACACAACAACTGGCAAAGTCAGAGCATGTATTCCATCAGTGTGATATCATTTGATTGAGCAATAACCCAGATTGAGACAATCAAGAACAGTCTAGATTCCATCTACAACAGCCCAGTCCCCATCCAATTGCAGAATTATTTGTGTGTGGACCCATATAAATGATTAAATAAACAAACAAATCGTAATCTGTTGTTGCTTGTTCATAGCCGTGCTGATATTTAGAACAACAGCACTGCCCCTTTGTGGTATTGCTTAATTATCATTTGTTCTTAAAAAATCTGTTAAGTTCTAGGGACCTGAATACTTTTACAAACCACTGTATCGGTGTCTTAAAAGCAGTTTATCATTTATGAGAATCTTAGATTTGCCATCTAGAATGTAAGATAAGAGGATGAAAAGTTACTAAGTAGACTTATTAAACAATCCAAGACTCATCCACATACTTACAGGGTTTTTTTTTTGTTGAGCACAAAGTTTCTACTATCTCTGCTAGCTATTAGAGGATGTTTCTATGATGTTTACATGAAATAGGTCCATGTATCCCTTGCCTGGTTGACTACACTGTACTGAATTGGGTAGAAATATTATTTTATAATATTTTAATATTTCTACCCAATCAGAAACCCCTGACTGAACTGATTTCCATATAATTACATTTTACAACACTGCCATGTCTATGTTGTGTAATCATATGACATTACCCCTCATGTTATTATTTGTAAAGATAACTCATACGAATGTGAACAGATTCTCTTTAATTCTATCATGCTTCGAGTTGAACTACTCACATGCATATTAAACACGCTTATTTATAGTGCCATAAAACAGTTTTTGCATTATAAATATCATTTACAGGTTTCCATCTATAAATAAAATTATACTGTTTCCTACAAGAGTACTGGAACAGCAAGGTCTTTGTTGTTGATATACTGTACTGTACACTGAATTGACATCTCGGAATATCATCTTTCATTTCCATTTACATCTAGATATGTTAAATAACTTAAAACCTTTGGTGGCAGATCACCCAATTTTTATGTGGAACATCTTAAAGTAAAATAAATGAAATAATATTTGGTTGCATATTCCTTGCTAACTGCATCGAGCTGGTAACCAACTGACGAACAAAATGTTGCATTCTTCTTTTGTGATGAATTTCCAGGCTTCTTCTTTCAGCTATATTTTGTTTTGACTCTCTTCTTCAGGAAGTTAAAATACATGTTCAGTTGGGTTAAGGTCTGGTGATTGACAGTCTAAAACCGTCAACTTTTTTTCCCCTGATGAAGTCGTTTGTTATGTTAGCAGTGTGTTTTGTGTCAAGTTCCTCCCAGTAATATCAGATGCATTTCTCTGTAAACTGGCAGACAGTATTCATTTTGCTGTTACCATCATGAATACATCATAAATAAAGATTAGTGAATCCATTCCAGAAGTAGCCATGCAAGCACAATCCAGGACACTTCCTCTACCATGCTTGACCGATGAGCTTGTATGTCTGGATTATAAGCAGATACTTTCTTTCTCCAGAACTTTTGTGGCTCATTTCTGTATTTCTCTGTGATTTCCAATCTGGTCTTCTGATTCTTGCTGCTGATGAGCGGTTTGCATCTTGTGGTATGGCCTCAAAGTGTTCATTGAATGGTGTATTCTGATACCTTCATTTTCAACTAAATACTTAATTTTCAACTGTCCAGTTTCAGTGAGTCTATGCCCAGGATAGGCTAAAATTTTTGTTATTGTCTAACAGGAGGGGAATCTGATATAGTCTTCTGCTGTTGTAGTCCATCCACCACAAGGTTCAACGATTTGTGAATGCCGAGATGCTTTTCTGCACGCCACAGTTGTAAAAAGTGATTATGTGACTTAGAAAGGGCAAAATCCTCACACAGACTGGGGGGTTGGAGTGTAATGCATCTGGATTTGTATGAATGCATGCAAACCATTATCATAATAACTGGATGTGTATCAGCAAATGAATAAACGTTGACATTTAATCACTAATAAATACTTAATGCAATTTAAAGCACATATGCATGCAATGAAATAGTCTAGTTTAGCACTTCTTGTGCTTCTTGCTTATTCTGTGAGGGCTGTGACATGAATTGCTATGCTATTACACACAGGGCAACAACATTTTTTTTTCTGTCCAACTAGCTGACATAACATTGGGGGTTTCAACCAGAGTCCCATACAAGCTAGAACTACCACCGGTTATGCGAGCGTTATTTCCCTCTTTTGCACACTGTGGGGGACATGTCTCTAACCCCACAGCAATACACCTATGTGAGTAGCTCTATCCTTCCCAAGCAGCTCAAACCAATCTGGCCATTTTCATTTGACCTGTCATCAATAAGGCATTTCCACCCTCAGCATTGCCACTCACTTGATGTTTTTTGTTTTTTGCACCACTTTGTGTAAACCCTAGAGAATGTTACGTGTGAAAATCCCATGAAATCAGCTGTTTTTGAAATACCATCCCATCTGGCACTAACAAACATGTTACAGTGAGTGTATGAATGTCACGTTTCATCCCAGTGATTCCTTCCAACCTTTAAATATTAAGTGTATAAAAATAATAAAAAAATAAAGAGATAAAATGAAAAGAGTCACAAATGGAGAGAAAGAAACTACACTTGATGTACTTCAATTCACACCACTCCTCTTATTCCACCATACAGCATGCGCATAAGGTATTTCTATTATCTCACTGTTAGCATGGTCTAAACTCTCATTGGGGACTGAGCCCCCTGAATTAAAACTCTAGAATTGCCCTTGCTGACAGATTTGAGTTTGCGAATGTATTCATTCATTCTTTCATTCAGTCTTCCGCTTTTCCTGGTGGGGTAACGGTGACAACAGCCCGAGACGGTCAGCTCAGACTATCGCTGACCACAAATTCCAACTCCCCTTGTGATAACTTCCTGATGTTCCCAAGCTAACTGTGAGATATAGTCTCTGCAGCAGTCCTTGGTCTGCCTTGAAGTCTCTGTACTTTGGGACGCCCTTGATAGAGCTCTAGCAAGAACCAACCAGGGCGCACCATTATAAGGTACCTGACCAACCTCAACTGGCTTCTGTCAATTCAGAAGACCTGCAGCTCTACTATGAGGCTCTCCCAGTTTGCCAAACTTCTTACACTATCACAAAGTGTAAACCCAGCATCCCTGTGGAGGACCCTCATTACAGTGGCCACTATGTGCTCTCACTCAAAAACACTTATGTCCATCACTTGTGGATAAGGTAAGTGTATTTAAAGGTATCTAAACACATGCATCATGGGAAAAGCCTGAAGAAGTGATTTTGTTTTTTCTCAAGAGTGAACCATGGTCTTGACCTTAGAAATGCAGATTTTTATCCCAGCCATGAAATATTCAAGAACAAGTCAGAGATTGACTTTGATGATGCTAACAGAACAATGTTATTTATAAATACGTGGATATAGTGGACACCAACTTTGGTTGTGTCTTGATGTCCTGACCATGAAAACCACAAACACCACAAGTGCAGAAAAGACACACTTTCCAATTTAGAACCCACTCATTTTAATAGTTTCAACTTGTCAATAATCCAGACACAACTCTAATTTTGCTTAGACAAAGAATGTATCACAAGAAAGTGTGTACTCAAGAAAGAACTCTGATACACCATTCTCCTTCAATATCTCCTACTACAAATGTTAGGACACATGGTCTTGCCATTTGTTTGGCCATGTGAAAATATTCTTCAATGGCATCTCCAAGCTTCGCTCATGCTTAAGCATTCACTTTTGCTACAGCCCTCCTGGTTCTGATACAATTCTCAACAGAATCAGGGTAAGGACAGCATAATGGTGTAAAGGGTAGTGTTATCACTTCACAGTTCCAGGGTCCCTGGGTTGAACCTGAGCTCAATTTAATGTTTGTAGTTTTGTTTGTTCTTCCCTTACCTGCATGAGTTTCCTCCAGGTTCTCCAGTTTCCACCCACTTCCCAAGAACATGCCAGTAGGTGGATTGGCGACAACAAATTGCCCATGTGTCATTCACATAGTGTGTAAATACGCATGGCATTGTGAGATGGACTGGAGTTTACATTCATGGCATTTGGCAGACACCCTTATCCAGAGTGAATTCCATGTAGCTCATTTACACAACTGAGCAGTTGAGGGTTAGGGGCCTTGCTCAGGAACCCAGTGGTAGTAGCTTCTTGGGATTTGGTGCTGGGATTTGAACTCATGACCTTCTGAGCAGCAGTCCCCCTGAGCTACCACTGCCCCCAGAATCCCATACATTATGTCTTCCTGCTTTGCATCGCATGTTCTAGAGATAAGTTCTGAATCCATTGCAATTCTGGTTGGTGAAGATGCATATTACTCTGAAGATTTCAATCTTGACCTCAACTTGATGACTTTCCTCACTACTGGTTTACACCAGCATACGTAGCATTACTTGAATATCCAAAGCTTGCAGCTGCTTCTATAAAACTTGAATATTTCAGACTCAATGTGTCCAATGTTTGTTAGTACAATGGAGATGGTTCACCAGGTAAATCCAGCCAGTGTCCTGTCTGATGCATCCAAGTCACCACCAAGATCAGTTGACGGTTCTGCCATGCTCTTTAACCGAGTGTTCAAAACCTACAGCCTCAAGTTTGATGATACAAGCACAATACCGATCACTGAAACTTGGCCCAAGCTGCTTTGCCATTAGATACAATTAACTAAAATTTATTATATGTGGCAGTCTGTATCAAGAGCAAATTACAGACATGAAAGGACATCACATTTTGTACAATTGAGAGTTCTGGGCCTCACTCGAGGATTTCACAACCTTCTAATCAGTAGTCCAATGGCTTGTAGTCAACCTTCCAAGCAGTAGTCATCCCCCCAAGCAGTAGTCATCCCCAATGTGAGCAGTGACATCCTTCAGCAGCAGTAGTACCTGCCTCACATTCTCCAAGAATATTGAATATGCACCCAGAGTTATCCTTCCTCAAAATCTTTTCTAATGTACATCACCCTTTCTCCTTACTAGCAGTGTATTTTACATATCACAAGACTGAGTTTCCTTCATTCATTCTTATTTCTCGCACATGTGAATACACATGCAATGTTTATTTTAGTCTTCAGTTTAAATAAATAAATAAATAAAAAATAAATAAAAATCACATTCATACTGCCAGATACACAAACGTATTCACAAACAGCCCTACTTTTATACAGCCTCAGATTACCTTTTAATAGACACTGGCTGATTCAATTATTTGTTTGGGTAATATTTCACAATGCACACTATTAAAAATAAAGCCCATCAGTGTCATTACTTTGTAGTAACAATGACCTCATCTACTCAAAAAAAAAAAAAAAAAACATTTAAATGCTGTCCGAACTGATCACAGGGCTTCCATTGCACTACAGGGAGCCATTTAGAGCTCAATTCTTGGTCATATTTTCCACCTTCACATACACACAGTCTCACTCACAGCATCCTATCTGCCATTAATCATCATTATCACCCAGCTCGGTGCACAGCGATGGGACATGCTTCAAATTGGTATGAGCTGCTCGGCGCTTGATTATTTTTCCTGCCTGCTCCCAAATGCTACACCCT
>JAOVVH010000042.1:9261370-9272189 GCA_028566435.1 Scorpiodoras heckelii
TTACAGGAATCGTTTGATTGCAGTGATTGCCTCAAAAGGTTGTGCAACAAAATATTAAGTTAAGGGTACCATCATTTATGTCCAGGCCTGTTTCATGAGTTTATTTTTTAAAATAATTCTGTTGAAGCATGGTTGAAGAGCAATGTCTGACTTTCATTTGTTCATTTTCATAGCGTTTTTATTTATTACTTTTGTCAGACTCAAGTTATTTCTATGATCATTGTGGGTTTTTCTTTCATTAACCGAGGGGTACCAACAGTTTTGTCCATGTGTATATATACACACACACTATATATATATATATATATATATATATTTTTTTTTTTAATCTGTTAACAATACCAAACAAATTCACCCATTTCCACAGTTTGAAAATAATACTGTAATTATAGCAATACAAGAAATTATGATAGTTATCAGTATTAAGGTTTGTTAAAAGACTTATTGTTTAACTGTTTGTAATGCTTACTAATGTAATATATAAGTAGTGTGTCAGTAGTTAACACTTTAGATTAATGATTTAAGCTTCAAAATGCCAGCACCACCAATCTGCCACTGTTGGGTCTTTGGCCAAGCCCCTAAACCCTCAATTATAGTGTGCTTTGGATCAAGGCAACAGCCAAATGAGCAAAAGAAAAGTAATGTTCATTAATGTACCCTTAATATAAAGGGTTATCCATATTTCGATAATATCAGCATGTAGCAATGAAGCACAATGTGAAAATGACTCCATTACAAAAGCCAGTAATTCATTTTGTAAATCTGAATTTGAAAGTGTCAACCAAATAATTCATAAATTCAATTGTTATACACTCATACCTTTTATGACAAATACATCAAACATTATTGTGCACTTCTTTTAAGAACTATATTATCATTTCAAGCTATGTTTACATGCTACAGGAAAAACCGACCTAAGTATCTCTCAAGGCAATGCAGGCTACTGAGACTAGCGACACACCGATTCATCTATTTTGCTGAAATAAACTCTCCTCATGAACAAAATGTCCTGCTAACATAAGTTTCTTTCTTTCTCTGCATAGCATGCCATGCCATAGCACTTCAGATTGGGGTCAAAAGTCCATGTGATATCTTGTGAAAAATTATGGCATCCCAAGTTGGTCCTCATCAAAAGGCCATTGTAAACAGACACATAGAGGCCATAGAGAGGTAACTGGGCTCGCAGGAAACAGTCCGAAACTCAACCTGCCACCCTTATCTGCTCCTGAACCTTTGATTCCTACAATTCATCAGTGCCTTGGCCCCTAGTGCTGAAAGCTGTGGACCCATGGTTGATAGGACAGATGAAGGAGTGTCAGGTGTAATTTATAGTGATGGATGTGCATGAATGAGATTGTAGGGATGTTCCAAGGACAGAAAAAGGACAGAGTTTCTACATAATAATGCCTAGTTAGAAATGTTGTATGGTTTTCCTTTCTTCCATTAGATCTAAAAGTTACATTGTAAGACATGTCTTTTTAGACCAAAGATCACGACAAAAGTAGCAAAGAATACGGCAAGATCAATTTCACTTAAATGCAAGAGAGAGAAAAAAGCCCTAATAAAATTAAAGTGACCCTTAAAGGTATTATGACAATTCTGGAAACCCTAGTACTTTATAAATAAATCATGAACATTTTCAGGCTAGAGTAATTTAATCTTTTATTCTAGAAGAGCTGGTTCTCAAGTCTCAAAGGTCACTACAGAAGAAGTTCAGTCATCTGATACTGCTCGTGTAAACCAACACCAGTACTGCAAATTCCATCTGTGTTCATCCCTGAGACAAACCAAGAACCTATTTAGTCATTTATTTACTGAATTATTGCATTATTATTATTATTATTATTACATAAGATAATATGTTGACCCACAGAGTCTAATGTCAAAATGGTCAAGGAATCTACAAGTGTCCTTCACTCATCTTCAGGTAGAGTTTTATCTTGGTATGAGTTGTGGTGGATCTGGAGTTTATTCTGGGAAGAATGGACATGAGGAAAGATGCAGTACATACTGGATGCGACATCATCGCATCCATGCACACATACATACATTCACACACTGTCACACTTAACTTTTTTTTTTATCATATCTTATATTAGTACCCTATTTATCACTTAATCAAATCCATACCTCTATTCACCCAAGCCTACATCCACCAAACTGCACCTTCAGTCAGTTCCATGGGAAATGAGGAAACTGTCTTGATTGATCTTTGGCTTGGGTGAGGGATAAACTCTAACCTTGCTCTTCATGAACTTGGAGTGGTTCTTGTAAACGTCGTCAATCTGCTTGAACCTCTCATCTCTGTTGTCCGTGTTCAGGAGACTGTTGGTCTTCAGCATCTGGATCTCATCTTCCAGTTCACGGATATTCCTCTCCAGCGAGCATATTTTGGTGTCCTACACGGGATATGTGTGAAATTTACATCAGCCACACAACTGTAGGAAGCAAAGACTTAAATGTTGTGAGAAACCACTTGAAGGTCTTAAAGGAGGAACAGTTTCGAGTGGCAGCTTTAGTGCTTGCAGAGGCCAGCTTAAACTAGCCATGGAGACATGGAGCTATGAAGATGATGGGATGACTACTGAGCTTCATGAGACACTGCATGTTCTGCAGTTGAAAATGGTAGAAATTTTTTTTTTTTCCCCTCTATGACTAGCCTTCATACTCTATTATCTGACACTATATAGATTATCTATCTTTAGGAATATCTCAAAATCACTATCGTTCCTCATGTATCCATGACTTTAAGACTGGCACTCAGTGGCATATTGTACAGAAAAGGAAAACATAATGGAATCAATAAAGTGGAAATTCTGAGCTTCTGTGAAAATTAGCTAAAAAAAATTCAATTGAAACAAAGAAAGACAAAAAGAGAAATACTTATAAATAGGGGTTTATAAATAGGGGTGTGCCAAAAAATCAATTCGCATAAGAAAATCGATTCTCATTAACTACGATTCAGAATCTATTTAAAACGTCCCAAAATCGATTTTAAAAAATAAATAAAACAAATCCGCTGGCTGTCCACCTCCAGTGTGTAAATACGCGGGATGTCCTGACGTCACCACGCAGCCGTTTCTGGAACTTACGCATGCGCGGAAAGCACCAAAACAAAGAGGAAACCACAGAAATGGGAATTTTACACAGGCTCGGGCCGGGCTCGGGTTTGCGCGGTAAATGAGCGGTCAGGTGATGCGTTTCGATTAGTGGCAGAAAGATGCAAAAATGGATGGCGAGGAGCTGAAACGGAGGCTGGATTCTGGCAATTACGTTTTGGTTGCACCATCAGCGAAAGTAAAGTCTGACGTGTGGAAAAGTTTTGACCATGTCCATAATGAGAATGATGAGCCAATGACACCTGAATAGCCTAATGTCGGGCTGTAAACAGGTTCGGGCTTTTAAAACAGTGTACTTGTCGGGCTCGGGCGGGGTCGGGCTTGACTTTTCAGGCCCGATTACAGCTCTTAATTGCACTATATATATATTTTTTTTACAAAGAGGCACCTTTATTTTTGTTACTTAAGCAATATGTGATATTGCTTTTATGTAACAGTTTCAATAATTCCATCTATGCATGGATTGTTTAATTCTCTTAGCAAATAAAAGTGCATATGCACACACTGGCCACTTTATTAGAAACACCATACTAATACTGAGGAGCACCTCATTTGCTCTAAGACCAGCCTAAATTGTTTGTGCCATTTTGCTCTGTTATGATCACATTTTGCTACATAACTACACTGTTGTGAATCTCTCATTCTACCACATACCAAAGGTGAGTTATTGGATTGAGATATGATGATATGGGGAGGCCTTTGAAGAACAATGTAGTAACTTTCATGTTCATGGAACTAGTCTGAAATGGCTTTGTGACATAAAATGGATATAATATAGCCATAAACAGATACAAGTGATCAACAATAATAGTTACATTTTGGCATTCAAATGCTTATTTGGCCATGCGATGGACTGGCGACCTGTCCATGGTGTACACCGCATTCGCCCGATGACGCTGGGATTGGCTCCAGCCCCCCCGTGACCCCACTAGCAGGATAAAACGGAAGATAATGGATGGATGGATGATGCTTATTTCCATTTAAGGAGTCCAATGTATGCCAAACAAACATTTCCCACACTATTACTTCACCAGCAGTAGCCTGAGATTTTGACACAAGGCAGGTTGGGTCCATGCATTCATGCTGTTGATGCCAAATTCTGACCCTGCCATGTGCAGATTCATTAGATCAGGTGAAGTTTGCCCAGTCTTGAACTGCCCAGTTTGTGCAGTCGAGTCCAGTGTGGCCTTCTGCTGTTGAGGCCCACCTAGCTCAAGATTCATCATGTTGTAAGCATTCTGAGATGCTTCTCTGCTCACCATGGCTGTACAGAGAGATTATTGGCTTATTTACTGTAGACTTCCTGTACTCCTACGGTAGCTTGAGCCATTCTGGGCATTCTCTCTAACTTCTCTCCTCAGTGAGGCATTTCTGCCAGGAGAACTTACTGAATGTTTTGTGTTTTTCACACTCTTCTGTGTAAAGTCTAGGGACTGTTGTGCATGAAAAGCCTAGAAGATCAGCAGTTTCTGAAATACTCAGACTAGCCCTTCTGACAATTCACTACGCTCACACTTTGTCTGATGTTTTATATGAACATACTAAAGCTAAAGCTCTTGACCTGTACAGTATCTGCACAATTTTATACATTTTACATGACTGGCTGATGTGACATTTAAACAAATGAGCAGCTGTACATGTATTCCTAGTGAACTGACCAGTAAGTATATACTGAAGAACCAGAAAAACTGGTACTACAGCTTATGCAAAATACATAGCAACGCCAACTATGCATGTCATTGGTTGCATCTGCCAGTGCATATATAAAGTGATAATCTATGGAAGCTTCTAGAGTTTCCTCCGTGAGATTGGCAAGTTATCACGATTTTGCGATTTTCAACACTGTTTAATAGTTGGAGCTCGTGAGATGAGTCATAGCATTTCAGAAGTAGAAGCAAAGCTTCAAGGGTGTACCGTGACTACAAGAATTCCAGCAAAACCTCAAACTTACGACAGCAGTGTGGCCATAAAAAGACTCTGGGTGAACGTGACCGGCGTCGGCTGGCAAGAATCATTTCACGCAACACTGCCTCAAGTAATTAATCAGAATTCAAGATCCCATGGGGGACCTACCAAGTATTAACTGGTATACCAGTTTTTCTGGTATTTCAGTGTATACTTTACTATGTAAAGCCTCTTCTGCCAAGTTAATTTAACACTGTAATGCAAAAAACTGAAATGAAAAAGTCTCAGGAATTGAGAACACAATGAAAACCTGAAGAGAAGAAAGAAAAATTCATTCTTTTAGCAGTGAATATTTTCCTAGTGCGTTTTTACTTTGAAAACGAGTAACTCATGAGCACCATTTTCATGCAGGATTTTCATATTCATACTCGTACAAATCAGCATTCATATACATACTACTAATTCTCTGTGTAGTATTATACGAATAGCTTATATTAACCAACATGTTTGTTGCATCTCAGATCTATTCTTTCTATTTTCTAATTTACATGAAGACACAAGGAAAGGATGTGATGACAGTGGCAGACTGTATATTTAAAAAAAAAAAGATTTTTACAAGAGTTCTTGTGTAGAAGGGATGAAA
Organism: Scorpiodoras heckelii; assembly: GCA_028566435.1. Classification (NCBI taxonomy): domain Eukaryota; kingdom Metazoa; phylum Chordata; class Actinopteri; order Siluriformes; family Doradidae; genus Scorpiodoras; species Scorpiodoras heckelii. The sequence continues at coordinate 9,267,038 of JAOVVH010000042.1, forward strand.
GCTTTTGATAATTAGCATATGTGTACTATACCTGCCAAATAACATCAGGGTCAAAACAGAAAGGATGTGATGTGCTCTGGAACAAATTACAAAATACATATATTTCAGCACAATTACAGACACACATAATATGCAAACAAAAAAAATGTATAAACAGACCAACTGCTAAAAAGAGACATGTCCCAAAGCAAATAAGCTTGGCAGCTCTATAGCTGCTGCATACAGAAAGCTCATACTCTCAACTGCTCACTGTTTGACCCAGTTCATAACAGCCAACATTTGAAATGTGTCTCAGGTATACAGGTGTCCTTTATTTCATCAGTCATAAGTTTAACTGTATGTGTGGCAGCCTAAGAAAACCAATGGACATGTCTCGGTGTGGAGGTCTGGAAGACACTGACTATAACTTGTGTTTTGATACCTAAAATTTAGAAAAGGATACCATAAATGTATTTCATGAAAAGCCTTGTTAGTTTGGCGTGTTTCTGTACAGAGTGAATGTCAGGCTTTGATCAAGTTGTTGGACGACTGCCTAAGCATAATCTCTTCAGGTTGTAATCAGACACTGGCTGTCAAAATGTCAACAATGCCCCTGTAGTCTTAAATGGAAACTTTACATGCAATTTCTTTCTGTAAATGTCTATAACTTGTGTAACAGGTGTGATTGAGATATATGAAAAAGAGAAACACGTATTCCAGTTCAGGTATGTCTTTTTCATAAATGCCTGTAGTATTTAAAAAAAAAAAATGCCACAGGTTTTCACAGGCTACCACATATAAATTGACACATAGTCTTAAACAACCAACTGTGTTTAGGTACAACTTTGATCGTTTGTTTGTTTACTGAGCATCTTGTAGAATCTGCCACAGCTCTTCTGGAGACTTTGACTGTCACACTTCTATTTTTGCATGCAAAAACCCAGTAGCCTTCATTATGTTTTTTTGCTGTAATCTGTTGCTTACATAACTGACATACAAACATTTTTGTGCAACATAAAAATTTTTTGTTGGAAAAAGTAATATTTAGAAATATAAAATCTTTTTGAACTGACTCAATAATGATGAATAAAAAAAAATCAATAAAAGTCGTACCTAAAAACAATGGTGTGCCTAAAACTTTTGCACAGTACTGTATATAGTATATATCAAGGTAAAAGTATATAATTGACAGACCTACAGAAATTATCTGTTTTGTATGGTTATTTGAGAATTTCTCATTTTTTAGTCACATACCTGTTCGGCATCACTTCTACAGGCTTACCTTCCTATGATCCACACTTAGTCCACTTTCTACTCTCAGCAACTTCTACATTCAGGATGCCTGACTACATAGAAATCTAATATAAGCAAAACTAATATCTAATTGTATGTGATAACACTCAGGCACTTTGTAAAAATGATCAGTGCTCCTACTAAGCTCCAGGAGCAGTCAGTTTTTAGAAGCAACAATAATCTGTTTTACAAAACCTAATGCCATCCAATATAGTACAAATATTGTACACCAACATGAATGTGCCTATATACAGTAACACCCCGAAACCTTGCACTTCTGAATCTGCGGCTTCACGAATTCGAGTATTTTTTCCTTGGAACCTAACACTTAAACTTTGCAGGTCTGGCGGATGTAATCCGTAGATTTTTTTGTAACCGGTAAGTTGTATATATCATTTTTAGCGATAATTTGTTAATAATAATAATAATAATAATAATAATAATAATAAAAATAGAGATAATTTAACAAAAATAATGTTTTACCTACTGTATCCAATAATACTGCATGCACTATTATCATATATTACTATTGTGTTATGAAAGTTCATGCACCATTTGCTTCTTTTACATTTCCAACATCATATATAATTTCTAATACTGTAAAATGCTTTATATACACTTAGTGTATAAGTGGATGCAGTTCTACTTACAACTTGCATTTATCATCATCATCATACTGTATGTCTAACTAATATAAAATACAAACACTGCAAAAATGCACTCGAGAGATTAGCGTCTCAGAATTAGATTAGACATTAGATGAACATGTACATACAGTATGCACGGTATCTTACTGTATGTACTTTACAGTACATACTGCATATGTTTACTTTTACCTGTACAATTTTAAAGGGTAATGTAAATTATAACATCAATTTTTAAATGAACTTGAAGTGTTTTGAGGACATATTTAGGTTTAACATATGAAGATGGGTATTTATAGGCCTTTCTTAGTTGTCCCTCCATCCAGAGTGACAATATACAAATGCAGTGGAATGTAGGTTTTCATGAATTTAAGATCTACCCTGAAGTACCAGAAAAACTGGTGCAGACGAGCCTATGCAAAACGCTTAGCAACACCTATGCACGTCGTTGGTTGTGTCCACTAATGTGTATATAAAGCGACAGACATTTAAAGAAGCTTCTAAAGTTGTTTCTGCATGAGAATGGCAAGTTGTCATGATTTTGCATCATAGCATTTTGGAGGTAGACGCAAAGTTTGGAATTCAGTGCTGGGGCCTCAACAAACATCAGCGTGAGGACCCTCCCTTCCCATAGGCAACCTATCAAGAATTAACTGGCACACCAGTTTTTCTGGTACTTCAGTATACGCCTATAGGATTGGAAATCATAATAAAGGTCAGGATTAGAAGTTAAACCACAATGCTTAGTGGTTTGTTTACTACCAACCAAAAAGAAAGCCAATCCAGTGAGAATAGTCATTTCTAGTTAACTAGTTTTACAAATGTCATTGCCACAGGTGCACCCATTCGTGCCTGTTGACACCTTTTAAATTCACTATATTTCATATCCACGAATATACAGAGCAGTTGAGTGTAGCTTTAAAAAAAAGACAAACACATAAGACTGAGCATAACACAATCTCTACTGAGGCATCACCATAGAAACTAGTCTCTTATGCAGCCCTGTGTGTCCAGAATTGTTCATACGATTTTGCTGTTTAATGAGCATGGACAGAAGCTGTTTTAAAAATGATATGATATACCTGTGGTCCAGACATCGAAACAGATCAGGAACATTTGCCACAGATCTGTGTGGAAGTAAAAGTGAGGGTGCGAGTGCGAGTGTGTGAGGTTGGTAACCTTTTTTCACAGCTCAGCACTGACTTCAAAGTCAGCACACAGAGTGAAAGCTTCCATATGTGACATTTGAAACAAATTGAATAAGTGTGCTCTCTTTAAGCAGAGCAACATGAGCACTTCCTGCCGTTGGCCTTCACTAGCAAGCAGTACCATATGGACAGACTTCAAACCGTCCTCTGTTCATTTACGAGCCTTTGGTGAACTGTGTTAGCAAGGAGTTTGGTTCTGCAGTTTATCTGATGGTTGAGGATAGGATTTGAGAAGTACTATTTAGTCTTGCACTTCAGAAAGAAACTTTTTATAAATGCTGCTCATAACTATATTTATGCACGCTGTATTAACAACAGGAGAATGGTGGCTGTCATGAAGTGTAAGAAAGCCAACACTTTGTAGTTAGCCAAGTCAGTGATATGCATCTGTGTCAGCTCTTCATGGCATTCTGTGATTTTTACTACCAGCGCCTTGCAAACAACCAATAGCAAACAATACAGACCACTTTTTTCTTCTCATTGGGTAGAAACCTGACCTGTTTCTGATACCTTGTTGAACCCTAAACTTCTCAAAACTACCTTTAACTTCACACTGCCTTTTGTAAGAATAATAATAATAATAATAATAAAATCATTCCTTTTAAGCAACATTATTAAAGTATTGTATGGGATAAACCTTGTATCAGTTCCAACTGAGCCTAAACTGTTTCAACATCAAAAAGTAATCATTTTTAGCTCTGAAAATATCCATCCAAGAAAGTTAGTGCTAATGCTCTTACCTTCATGTCAATGACACTGTGTAAGGCTTTGCTCTTGGGTGGATCTGTCTGTTGGTTTCTCCTATGAAGCTCCTGAGGAGGAACACGATAGAAACAAGCCTGCCTGTTCATCATCTTTAAACGGCAGCAACCTGTATTTCTGTCCCAGTCTTTGTTTCTTCCTCACACTCTATGCCTGGGGAACCCTTCACTAATATGCTGTGGGTCTATTCCACATCATCTTTTACTTTCCTATCTGCATTCCTTAGTCTCTAAGAATCACAAGAGCCTTCCTGTCTTGCTCTTTCTCTCACGGTGATGCTGCTAAGCACTTTGACTGTTCAATGCACAGCTACAGGTGCATCTCTCTCTTCTACCTCTCTCTCTCTCTGTCTTTCCGCTATAGTGTCTTGCCTCTCAGCATCTCGCTTTCTCTTGTTCTGTCAGTGGTCACTGTGCTCTAGCTCTCATAACACATGCTGCCAGCAAATGTGCAATCTGTCTGTCTGCCTATATCAATAATTAATGTGAGTCACGGACGCATGCATTTGCGCGCGCACACACGCAAAATAAGTCGCTCCATTTGCAGTACACCTGCTCTTTCTAAAGTAAATTCAGGCACCTGCTGGTCATGCTAACATTGACAGATATGGTTGCCACCCATCTGGATTTTACCCGGACAGTCCGGTTTCCACTCTTATTCGTATATTATTTGCAATGAATTACCAAACTGTGGGGAAAAATTATGTTGGTCAGTTCACTTCGTCACTCCCAACACGCCCTTGCCTCTGACAACTTTAGATCAATTGTGTCATTACCATAATTGCCATTGACTTTGGCCAATCATAAACAGAGAACGAAGAAAAAGTACAAAAATGACCAATGAGGAAATTTCCAAAAAGAAGTTTAAAAAAAAAAAAAAAAAAAAAGAGAGACTCAGTCTCGTCAAGGCAGAAATCTGATCTGATTTTGGACTGTCATTCTTTAATGCTTTGAAGAACATCCAGTACTGATTGGAGTAAATACAAGTCAAATACAAAGTAAGCTGGGACAAGCATTCAGGGTGAGTCTAATGGGATTTTGATCTTAAATGTACTGTATGTTGGGGCATATGGGTGTCCTGTCCAGTTTTGCATACTGAAAGGGTAGAAATCCTAGACAGAAATAAGCAAGCATAAAAGTATTGGAATAAACTCAATCTTATTGATTTAAATAAGGAACTGTCTTTCTTCTACAGAATTGCTAAGATACATGTATATTGGGTATAACAAAAAAAAAAAAAATAGTATGACATTTGTAATGCTTTGCT
>JAOVVH010000042.1:9320848-9343104 GCA_028566435.1 Scorpiodoras heckelii
GCCACCAGGCTGGTCCAATTTAGCCATGAAACCTCCCACACTAAAATGACAGGTGTTTCAGTTTCATTGTCTAACCCATGTATATTCTTTTTTCTTAAACACAGTAGTTCTATTATTACAGAGAATGAAGCGAGGTTCTCCGTGCTGTAGTTTCTGAGATGCTTTTCGTAACACAAGATTGGTTATTTAGCTACCATAGCTTTCCTGTTAGCTCGAACCAGCTGAAATACTCCAACCGGCCAACCTGACTCCAGCAACCCTGCCAAACATTCTGATATTTGATGTGAACATTAACTGAAGCTCATGACCTGATTCTGTGCTGCCACATTATTGGCTGAATTGGATAACTGCATGAGGCGTGCATGTGTGCGTACTCCACAAATACAAAGTCTAAGCTGTCTAAAGCCGGTATTTTACTTTCAGCATAAAGGGTCTCCGTGACATAAACTCTGTCATCAGAGAGTGGACACGAGGCTCTGTACGGACGTCCATGTACTCTGCAAATTGTTCTGACCATGTTACAAGGGTAGCAACTGTGCATGCACTGGTAAAGCACAAAGATCCGGCATGCAAATATACAGTATAAAGTCATTATCTGATGTTAGGGCAATAATAAAAGAACAAGATAGTGACAATGCCCTATTTAGTCAAGCAAGATGACTTTAAATTATCTGAGTATCCTGCAAAATATGCCTTCAAGAAGACACTGATTTACTGTGATTTACTGTACAAAGTAGTATAATAAGAACAACTATGTGTCCGTGGTGTCCACAGCTGTCCATGTGCATGTCCACACTTGTTTCCTGTGTTGACACGGTTTTCCCCTCAATCTTTGTCTGCCTTTATCTATTTATTTATTTATTTTATTTTATTTTTTATTTTTTTACCAGACTTGGAGGACAGTTGGGAGATGAGCAGCTGACCACCATCAAATCCCTGTGGATAGTCAGCAAGCACCAACTTCCTACTTCTGACTCTAAGAACAAAACAGGTAAAAGACAGCAACTGTAACTGCAATAATTGCACACAATCATGGGGTAAAATAAGGATAAGAAAATAACAATGATGCACCCACTCGAGGTGAGAGATGTAACTTGGCCTGTGGAGGTGTCAACCACAAAAATGTCCTGAAAAACAAAGACGTACAACAACTTAGAATTAAAATTCAAACTAATAAGAAAGCACTACTGATTTATAACCTCATACAAATAGGTGTTGGAGAGATGTTTGGGCTTTGAGGAAATAGAAAATTAGGTTGAATTGGAATAGACAAGAATTATTTTTAATGGTTGAACATTTTTTCTTATCAGATTCAAGCCACACTGCATGCGGATTCAAATCCAGTTAAAATTTTGGGACATGCAAGTTGCCACTAGATGTGTGCAATTCTCAGCATCTCAGAGATTTGCGACAAAAATGACATAGATGAAAAGCAGCATGACGAGCCGGGAAGGACCACAGACAATACAAAAAGACAAATTGGATTTGATCACTTGCTCACAGGGAACTAAAGCCTATAGTGGTGAGAGTGTCCTGTGCAAGCAGTTGTACCTTACGGCTCCTCTGAGCAGATGAAATGAGAACTCTCTGGCTGTCAGCTGACCAGCACTGAAGAGACAGCGTGGAGCCGTAGATACCAGTAAAGCCATCTGCATAAATTATTAACGAAAACATACATAAATAATTATTCCATAATGTTGTAATATATACAAAAACATATGCATGTATGAGGACTTGTTGTGGTAAAGGCAGACAAACACACAGTGTACCTTCTTTGGCTCTTTTGACCACGTCAACTACCACTGACGTCTTCTTTGTATACCAGTCATACTGCAATAATCCACAAGTACAACAAAATCATTAATTATACAATGTCTCCAGCTAGAAAACAGTACACAATACTCAAACGCACCATGCAGAGCTTGTTGCACTGCTGATGTGGGCCATAGACATCACACTCAAAATAGACAATGCGGCAGTGATCTGGACTCAGACGAGGACAGCAGACTGCGGCGGAGTCCGACAGTCGTTCTAAAAGCAGAAAAAAAAAAAGAAAGAAACAGTATGCAGATGCCCACGGCACAAACTTATTTAGTTAACATTACTATTAATTATTTAACTGAAGACATATTGCATACCACATTTTCCACCAGTGAGATCCACATAAAAGAGAGAAGACCTAGTACACAGAGAACAAATAAATTTAATCACATTATGAATGAGATGCATTTTGAAACTGCAGTTAATATGCAAGCCGAAATGTCTCTCTGGAAAAAATTTGGACAACATTACACTAACAATAGACCTCATTTATCAATCTTTTAGTCTAGCTGTAGCTAAAGGTTTGCACAAGCTACACTGAACAGAAATTGTAGCAGACACTGATTTACTTTGTGTAAATCATGTGCATATGTTGATGAACACCAAAAGAGCAAAGCGCATTCCCAACACAGCTTATTTGCATTTAGCAATGCCCAGAAAACTCAAAAAAAAAAAAGGAAAGTACACGAGGCTGGAAACATAAAATCACTACAGAATGACAACAGAAAAGGCAGAAAGGCAGAATCGGATGTTATTTTGACTCATGTGTAGGCCAATAAAAAATATGTAGCAGCATAACAGCACTTGAAAGATAAAATCTAGTAACGAATGACAGAAACTGATTTAATGATTTTGCTATGAATTAAATGAGGTGAAAAACAATAACAAAAAAAGCTGGCAACCATGAGTATGATACAACCCTTTTTTCTCCCCAAAATTCACAGGATTTTCAAGAACACCAAATTTCTTGTGTAAACGTTCCTGTGCAGAATTTACAGACAAGAAGCAAAGTTTGGATTTTCACGTACGACCATTTCAAGTGTCTACCGTTACTACAAGAATTCTGGCAAAACGTTGAACTTAAGACAGAATTGTGGCTGTAAAAAGACTCCAGGTGAACGTGACCAGTGTCGACTGCCAAGAATCATTTCATGTGACAGGTGTGCAACACTGCCTAAAGTAACATCGGAATTCGATGCTGAGGCCTCAACAAACATCAGGACTGTGCAACATTTCCTCCAAGATCCTGTAGGGGACCTACCAAGTATTAAAATATAAACCAGTTTTTCTGGTACTTCAGTGTATTCAACACCAGGTACAGGTCTCTCAGACAGTGTTTAAATTTAGTCATTGATTAAAACACCTTTTTTAACTGGACTAACACTAAGTTACTAAGTCACGTGGAGGAATAGTCCTAGATTAAGCTAAAAAAAAAGTCTTAAATGATTTCCATTCCATGTGAAATATTAATGATACTCCAGGAATAAATGAGAGTTTAAACCTCTGAGGATGAAGATTTAACTACAGTTCAAAGCTGTCGAGGGGAAACTTTAATTATCAGGACCACATCAGTGAAGATAACTGAAACCACCAGCATGACAAATGCTCACAGGCAGGAATGATAACCTTAACATGATTTAGATGACATGAAAAACACTGGTCCTGCAACTTTTTTGTTGAGTTCCCAGTCCTAATCTACAGTTAACTGCTGAGTCGAGTCAAGTCAAGTCACCTTTTTTAATAGCACATTAAAGACAATTGGTGTTGGCCAAAGTGCTGCATAAGAAAATCAACTTAAAACACAAAGCATAAAACTACAAGACTATTTATGAGACTATTTATGTCCCGCAACACAAACAAGATTGAATAGAAAATTTAAACAACCTTTTAGTGCTGTCAAATTAACGCGTTAACGAACGCACTAACGCATTAAAGAATTAATCGTGATTAAAAAAATAAACGCCATAAAAAATTGACCGTTATGTTACTCGTTTTAGGCTGCATTCCGATCGCAAGTGTCCCTAAGCTTTATCCCTGCTCCCTACACACTACACAGGGTACAGAATCCCAAGGGCTCTTCATAGGGAACTCGGTCACTAAAACGGCTCTATTTGGACGCCCTGCAACGTCATCAACAGTGGACAGCCTCTGGATCGAGCATTCATTACAGCACCCGGCTATGTTTAGCAGGATTACTCAAACAACACTGTTCAGACTCATTTTATATGCTGTAGGCACTTTTTCAATAAGCGTGCTGAAACGTCTATGAACTGTGGGTGATGTATTTTAACTTTGTAATGTATTTTTGGTTGTCTATTCTCGTGCACAGTGCTCTGATCTACCTCGTTAGCTATCATAAACATCGATAAAGATTGAAAGGAACAATGGAGAACGAAGATATTGTAGCTCTTTTTTGGGATGCTATATTTTTGTATGATACATCAGTTTAATGAGTGACGGAGACGACAAAGGCGACGGATCCACATAACACATACAGAAACTCCTTCCCTTCCAATGTGGGGGCGGGTCTCTGAGGTAAAATCGAATCAGCCAGTCATGTAGCAGCAGCACAACAGAACTTCCGGCCAAGTGATATACCCATGTTCCCTATCTCCCTACACTGTGCAGTTGCCTTTAAATAAAAAAAGAAAAGAAAAGACATCAATCATCTTTAATATTTCACTTTTATCAAATAAAGTCAGGTGAATAATGAGGCAACATTCAACAGCCGTTTCTCTTAAAATAGGCCAGTGATGAACGGCAACAACATTTTCAATGGTCCTATGATGCCGACCTGCATGTACAACGCAAATCAAAATGTGCATTAAAACCACGATTTACGCGTGATTAAAAAAACGTGTGACAGCACTAACAATAATAATAATAATAATAATAATAATAATAATAATAAAATGTAGAATGAGAAATGGCTCCTGTTTGGGTATAATGGAAACCTGCAGCCACACCAGCCCTTTGTTGATAAGATTTAGGAATCCTGCTCTACAACACAGTGTGATGAGTACAAGAATTACTGGTTTTCCATCAGGTGTGTGCACTTCAGAGTTACAGCTTAAAAGCAATCTGGAAAGGTGCAACTTATTGCTTTCTAAACTATTTTCTGTATGATCCTTTTAAAAGCAAATTTCATTGGTATCTTCTGTTATGTTATCCAAAAATTGATAGCTCTCCATTATTGCTGTCAGGAGGTAATCTAATGCAATGTCATTCCAGTACTTTTGTAAAATGATTGCTCATCAGCACTAAATCTACAGATGTCCATGCTTCTGCAGCTGATCTTCGGTTTATATTCAAGGATAATGCGTTGTTTTGAATTTATTTGCTTAATAGTCTGGTGGAAGAGTCCGAGCGTCTTACAATCTCATTCACAAGTGCTGGCAAAAGAGAGTGTGTGACCGAAAACTAGATGGGATTAGCAAGAGCAGGGCTACTGGTTTGTGTTACATAATGCTGTACACAAAGTGCTTTATATAATGGACAGCATACATTCCTATGCTCACCGATGTGAGCTGTGGGAGAATAAAGTTGTCAGTACAGTAAGCATAAACAAGGTTCCTCCACAGAGATGCTATGCTTACTCTCTGTAAAATGAGGAGAATGGCAATCTGGGAGAGCCTTGGAGAACAGCCACTGATCCTCTGAACTGAAAGGAGCCAGGAGAGGTGTTTTGGGTTCCTTAAAGAAATGCCCCCTAGTCAGCTCCAGCTAGAGATTCTTCTGGCACATCCCAATGACCAGAGACTCTGAGACAGACCCAGGAACTGCTGGAGTGATTATCTCACAGTAGGTTTGGAAAAGACTGGTGATCCCCAAGAAATAGATGCGAATGAATGAATGAATGAATGAACGAATGAATGATCTGAATTTGAATTTCCAGTTTGAAATGAACTTGTGCTTTTCTGGATTCATTTCACATTTCAGACAAAGATTAGCCTACAACAACTCCACTAATCAAACCTAGCGCATGTTTAATCTATTTAATACAGTTCACAACGTCTAAACTTAACTAAGTTAACAGTAAGCCAATTTTAAGGCCTGGCTTAACCATTCTGGATTAAGGCCTACTTCTGGATAGAATTAAACCATGTAAAATCTGGCCCTAAAAGGATTTCAACTCTATTTGAAATTTACAAATTTGAAATACTGTTTCATTGTGCATATACACTGATCAGCCATAACATTAAAACCAGTGACCAGTGACATGAATAACACTGATTATCTCACTACAATGACATCTGTCAAGGGGTGGGATACATTAGGGAGTGTATAACAGTGAGCACATAAAGTTGATGTGTTGAAAGCCAGAAAAATGGGCAAGTGTAATTAACTGGGCATCTCTGACAAGGGCCAAATTGGGATGGCTATACAGCTGGGTCAGAGCATCTCCAAAACTGCAGGTCTTGTGGGGTGTTCCTGGTATGCAGTTGTTAGTACCTACCAAAATTGGTCTAAGAAAGGGAAACAAGTGGACCGTTGACATTGTCATGGGCAGCCAAGTCTCACTCAGGGATTGAAGGCTAGCCTGTCTGGTCTGATCCCACAGAAGAGCTACTGTAGTTCTGCTGAAACATTTTATGCTGCCCCTTCATGGCAACAGTATTCCCTAATGGCAGTGGCCTCTTTCAGCAGGATAACACTACAAACATTGTTCAGGAATGAATTGAAAAATATGACAAAAGGGTTCAAGGTGTTGACTTGGCTTTCACATTGCCCAGATCAGAATCTGATCAAACATCTGTAGAATGTACTGGACAAACAAATCCAGTCCATGGAGGCCCAACCTTGAAACTTACAAGATTTAAAGGATCTGCAGCTGATATCTTGGTGCCAGATACAACAGCACACATTCAGAGGTTTTGTGGAGTCCATGTCTTGACGGGTCAGAGCTGTTTTGGTGGCACAAGGGAGACCTACGCAATATTAGCCAGGTGGTCTTTATGTTATGGCTGATCAGTGTAGTTATAAATACAGACACATTCATTCACGCTCTCTCTCTCTCTCTCTCTCTCTCTCTCTCTCACCGTCTATTGGGGCAGTATAGCAGGCCCAGTCTGAATGGCTCGTGCGACCATCCCACAAACACCACACCTATGTCATTAGGTGCCCAGAATGCCTGTGGATTAACGAATAGTTATAGTTCAGATGTGGATATGCATGTTTGTATATGCATAGTGACTTCCTTGAGAACATACACACACACACACCCACTCACCTGTCCAGGGGAAATATCATCCGGTACTCCCTCCAAGACAGAAACATTGTTGCCTTCAATATCCAAAATACAAAGTACAGGTGTGCTCTTACTGACAAAAGCCTCACCCCAGTCCTCATAATAAACAAACTGGTTGCCCTGGAAACAAATCCATTAAAAAACACAATACATATTACTATATTTGGGAGGACTGTATTTTACCATAAAGTAAAGATACTGATGCACAATGCATAACGTGTATACATGTGGTTGACAAATGAAAGGACAATCACCATTAACATTATTGTTTTAAAACAGGGGTTCTCAAGCATTTTGCAGCCAGGGACACCCTTAGCTTTAAAATATAATCTTGTGGACCCCCATAGCCCAGAATTATTTTATAAATTATTATACAATTTTTAGGCTCATTTTCAAATGTCTTCAATAGCATTTTGGTTTATTTTTAATTCATGGACTCCTTGGGGTCTCCTGAATCACTCTGATCTAAAAGGTATTGCCTTAGGTGGTGTTTTGATGATGGTGGTAGAGAGCGATTTCTGACGTCCGAGATCTGCTGACTGTGAAGGCCATAGAATATAATTTTAACAAATTTCACACTTATCAGTGATCCCTTTTGCCCAGTGGTTTGGCTCCCTGACATCCTGGTTGTTCTATCCCATAAGGATAGAAATATTTCATCATAAGATTAAAAGGTGATCAGTCAGGAATGTATGCATTGCTTTGTGGTTACTTTTCCCTCTAAGGGGACAAGTGGACACAAAACATGGCAGCAAAATAATTTATAAATCAAATAAAATTTTGTTCCATTTGTCACCCAACTGTATATACATATGTAACTAAATATTATATCATATATACCTGATAACGTCTGATACAAATATATAAAACAAAAATTTAATTTTGACAACAAATAACTGTAAGAGGAAAATACTCCATTATGACTCTAGCCTTTTGATTACATTTACCTTGACAGTATCCTCCTTCTTCTCAGCCTTTATTACATCTTCATCATCACCAAGCAAACTGGATTCAGAATCCGTCTGTTCAAGAGAGCGTGAAGTTAGGTTTTATCATTAAAATCATTTTTCCCAATAAGTAAACCATAAATCAGTTGATCAAATTCATGTTTGAGACCTGGAAGTAGGACTCTGCCTTGGGACGCTTTTTCTCAGCCACATAAAGGAGATGTGTCTCAGAGTGAGACCAGACCAAGCAGCCAAACAGTTCTACAAAAGGGGAAGATGGCAAAATATAACAAAATCATATATACAGTATATAAACAATATGGCTCTGATACACTTTGAAATATCTACCTTGTAAATATAAAATCAAATATAGTCAAATACTCCATTCACTTTCAACTGAGATATTAAATCTTATTCCTGGATTAAGCGGTGAAAAATCTTTTATGTACAATGGATATAAAAAGTCTACACAACCCTGTTAAAATGGCAGATTTAATATCTATAACCTATAATCTGTACAATTCAACTGAAATAAAACTAAAATAATGTGGGTGCATAAATGTGCATGCCCTCTTAAAATTGTGGATGTGGCTTTGTTCAGAATTAACCAATCACATTCAAGCTAATGTTGAATAATAGTCAGTACACACCTGCCATCATTTAAAGTGACTCTGTTTAACACAATATAACATTCAGCTGTTCCAGTAGGATGTTCCTGACATTTACTTAGTTGCATCTTACAGCAAAAGCCATGGTCCACAAAGAGCTTACAAATCATCAAAGGGATCTCACTGTTGAAAGGTTTCACTCAGGAGAAGGGTACAAAAAAATTCCCCAGGCATTAGATATACCATGAAGACTCTCATCAATAAGTGGATAAAATATGGCACAACAGTGAACCAAGAACTGGACATCCCTCCAAAATTGATGAAAACACAAAAAGAAAACTGGTCCAGCAGGATGTCAAGAGGCCTACAGCAATATTAAAGGAGCTGCAGGAATTTCTGGCAAGTACTTGTCTCCCATATTCTTCATATGTCTGAGCTGTGTGGTAGGGTGGCAAGACGCATAAAAGCCTGGCTACATTCTGCAAAAACCTACATCAAGTCTGCCAAAAGCATGTGAGAAAATGTGTTATGGTCTGATGAGACCAAGGTTGAACAGTTTGGCCATAATTCAGAAGGTATGTTTGGCACAAAAACAACACTGAGCATCACCAAAAGAATACCATACCCACAGTGATGCATGGTGGTGGCAGCATTGTTGGTGTTTTTTTTCTGAAGCTGGAACTGGGGTTTTAGTCAAAGTGGGGGGAATTATGAACAGTTTGGCACAAAAATCACTAAAACGCTGATGATGAAGAGGAATTTCATCTTTCAGCACAACAATGACCCAAAGCAGACAACATCAACAAAAGAATGGCTTCAGCAGAAGAATATCAAAGTTTTGGTATGGCCCAGCCAGAGCTCAGACCTGAATCCTACTGAAAATCTGTGGGGTGACCTGAACAGCACATTTGCAAGGAAGAGTGGGCAAAGATTGCCAAATTAAGATATTCCATGCTTACAGACCTCCTATCTAAAAAGACCAAATACTGTCATAAAATCAAAAGGTGCTTCAACAAAGTATTAGTTTAAGGGTGTGCATACTTACGCAACCATGCTACTGCATGTTTTTTTTTTTTTTCCCCCTCTAAAAGATATCAGTTTGTTTTTCAATTGAATTCTACAGATCAAAGGTCACATAAAAGGTGGAAAAAGTTCTGAAATTATTCATCTTGGTCTCATTTTTTTAAAATCACAAAAACCTGGCATTTTAATAGGGGTGTGCAGACTTATATCCACTGTAAGTGTTGCAAAGGTGTTATAGTTTAACCAGAATTTTTAAATATTGGGTGAAAGAATTTTAAACATTCTTGGGGGAAACAGAAAAGAGCTGATATACCATTTTCATAAAACAGGACATAAGTAAGTTTATCGTGAACCCATAAAACTCTTACCGTCCGCATACACCTTTCCATGCTTTTTCAGTGCAGTCAGGTTGAGACTTTTTATCTTACTGTTCTTATGCCAGATCTGAAATCACCCAGTGTACATAGAAAAAGTTAAGCAAATACACAAACCACTAAATCAATATTTCTATACAAAAATTAATTCCCATAATGGAGGCCAATAGATACATAAGGTATACAAACATCTATACAGAAGTAAAGCATCAGAAATGTCTACAGCAAACTGTAGAGTATAAACGTCACAGTTGACTGGGCAGTAAGAATTAGAGTCTTTCAGCTGCAAAAATACTGATGTATTAACGGTGGCCCACCTCAAGAAACTGTTTCTCCTCTCCTTTAATGGAGCACTCCCTCACCACAGCCTTCATCTCTCCAGAAGGAGAGTCCTGGCTCAGCAGCCTGGAGACAAGCATAGTGCACAGATCGTAGACGTCAAATCATTTAGTAAAATGTGATGTGTACAATGTTTACATGGTGGGAAGAAAATCAGTCAATTTTGAAAACCTACTCTCCCTTGATCTCTGTACAGTTCCCAGAGGCCCCGGAGTAGACGATCGATTTGTCATCATGAAACACGATGTACTGCCGGCAAAATTTAACATTCTCATTCCTCTCCAGATCCCGCTGAGTCCACTCTTAAAAAAACAAACCAAAAAAAAGCACGGATTATAATTTTGTCATGTAGCATCATGCCAATACTAATATTACCCCACCTACATACATCATACCACATTTACATTCATGGCATTTGGCAGACGCTCTTATCCAGACCGACTTACATTTCTCTCATTTATACAACTGGGCAGTTGAGGGTTAAGGGCCTTGATCAGAGGCCCAGCAGTGGCTGCTTGGCTGTAGTGGGATTTGAACTCATGACCAGTATGCCACTGTCTTAACCACTGAGCTACACTGCCCCTGTACTAACTGTCAAGATGGAAACAATTTGATTCACCAGACACCCAACAATATTCACAAGAATATTCAACAATAAGAGGTAGCGTGCTGCTCCTCCACAGTTTAAATTAAATGTATGGAGGAAATATGTCCTTAATAATTTTAGTGGTAAAAGAAGAGGCATGCTCATGCATACAGTTTTAGAGATATGACCATGTGACCTAGTTCTGTTTTTATTTGGTTCAAGGTTTTCAAATTGTAACGAAAATACGGACACAAATTTGCAATATTGAACCCGGATATTTATATAATCGCACTACAGAATCACAATACAAATCAAATCAGCACCTTGGTTTCAAGATAATATCATACTGGGTGGTCCCTGGTGATTCCCATCCTTACTATTAATCCCTTCATATCCCTTTGTTGTTGTGAGCAGGACATTTGAAATTCTTTGAGAAAACAGGCAGATTTGCATTTGTGTGTTTAGATAAATTCAGAAAGAAACATATCAATCAAACTGATCATGTATTTATACTAAAGTTATACAAAAATGACCACAAAAGATTTAGAAGTGAGTAGTTTTTTTAGATTCATGACTATTCTGTAAATCACTTTCACAGTGCAGGCCCCAAATGTAGTCTCTCATCATGTTCTTGTTATATAGTCTTTGGTAGCAGCGTTCAAAGTCCAGTATATCCTGGTGGAAGTGCTCACCTTGCTCCTTTGAGTACACTCCCAAGTGTTCCTTGAACTTATCAAGATGAGCATCAAGGACATGGACTTTGAGAGACATCCTCAGCCTACTGTGCCATCGTTCTTCACCAGCGTCTCAACCAGCTCCACATAGTTTTTGGCTTTGTGGTTGCTCAGGAACCACTGAATCACTGGGACAAAGCTGTTCCAAGCCGCTTTCTCATTCCTAGCAAGCTATTTTTGGAATTCCTTGCACTCCAAGATCTTCTTTATCTGTGGTTCGATGAAGAACCACCTTTGACTTTTCCATCAGACAGCTTAGTTAAGAACTGTACTGATATGCAGTAGTGGCATCAGCACCTTCTGCAGGTCCACCAACGGCTACTATTGACATAGTTCCTTCCAACAGCAGATTAGGTTCGCTGTGGCCAGTCCCACCTTCGGTAGTATGCTTTGGTGTCCATGCTGTCCCAAAGACAATGATAGCAGGGAAACCTTATAAAATCTCCTTGGAGACCCATCAGGAATGCCACCATTTTGAAGTCTCTGATGACCTCCCAGCCAGTTTTTCCTCAATTCCTGAAATTTAATCCTAGTGCACATTCCCTCTCTTAGGTCATTACTATATGTTAAGAATGTGAAATGTCAGAATAATACAAGAGACGATGATTTATTTCAGCTTTTATTTCTTTTATCACATTCCCAGTTTAAGTTTACATATACATGGTTAGTATTTGGTATTTCAGAACTGAAGTAACCGAGTCAGGTCTATAGGTCTCCTTGCTCACAGATGCTTTTTCAGTTCTGCCCATACACTTTCTATGGGATTGAGGTCAGGGATTTGTGATGTCCACTCTATTACCTTCACTCTGTTATCCTTAAGCCATTTTGCCACAACTTTGAAATATGCTTAGTCATTGTCCATTTGGCAAACCCATTTGCACCCAAACTCACATAATTTTCCTTCCTCATAATGCCATCTATTTTGTGAAGTACATCAGTCCCTCCTGCAGGAAAGTACCCCCACAACATGAACATTTTGTATCTACTGTTGATATAGATACTTTTTCTGTTCCCTTCATCATCTTCACAAGACCTTTTGCTGTTGTTCTTGGATTGATTTGTGTTTTTCACACCAAAGTACAGTACAATCATCTCTAGGAGCCAGAATGTGTCTCATTCCTGAACAGTATAATGGCTGTGTGGGTCCCAGGTGTTTAAAATTGCATATGTCCATTTGAACAGATGAATGTGGTACCTTCAGGCACTTGGAAATTGACCCAGAGGTGGAGATCCACAATTCTTTTTCTGAGTTCTTGCCTGATTTCTTTTGATTTTCCCACGAGGCAAGTGAATAAAAGAGGCCTTGAAGGTAGGTCTTAAAATACTGCCACACGTACATCTCCAATTAACTCAAATTATGTCACGTAGCCTATCAGAAGCTTCTTAAACTTCCTGTCCCTGTTGTCTGAAGTTTAGAAACTGTGATATGAACTGTATCACTTAAAAACCACAGTAAGTCTGTTATGTTACAGCAGAGCATTGTGGGAAGCCTACCTGTGGATATGGTATTGTACTTTCCTCCATACTGAGACGTGATCACCGGCCCCACGTCAGCACGGCTCAGGGCAGGAAAGCTACTCTGCTCCCGGTAGAGCTTAGCAATCTCCTCTGGACTCGTCATTACCTTGTAAAACACAATATTATAGTATTATTAAAAACAATATAACCCGTATCTTCAACGCTGATCACGGAAGGCTTTTTGTTTTTCATTTTTTCAGACTTTCACAGCCCTTTGGCTTTTCAAATAACAACTAATAATCACAAATATAGTTTATAGTGAAAATAATTAAGATGGTGAAAATGTATATGTTAAAAACATGTGCTGTATTTACAGTTAAATATATAATAGTTCTGACAAAAAGTCAAAGTATGGTATGGGTTATTATGACCCATGAAAAGTACATACATTGCTAAGCAGCATACAGCACACAAGGGTTAAATCATTTAGGTCTAATGCACACAGAACTAGTGGGTGTTTCATCAAATGAAATCACTTAAAGACATTTTAGCAAAAAATGTAGAGTGGATACCAAAAACCCAAGCCTTGTTTTTTTTAAGGGTTTTTATTTGAAAGACAGGGAAAGCTTAGACCTGTTGTGTATATGAGTATAAGCAGTAATTACTTGTGTTGAATTTTCTGCAAGTATACAGTGCAAATATTTGTAGTGTACAAACTTATTACCCTCTCCAAGGGAGGTTATGTTTCCTGTCAGCAAGATTATAGAAAAACTACAAGGCCGATTGTCATGAGCCCTGGAAGGGTGTAGCATGGGCCAAGGAAGAACTCATTGAATTTTGGAGTGGATCCAAGTTGCAGTATGGATGCTTATAATATTTTTGTGAGTTCGGTCAAAAAAGAACTGAGTTTGTCACACATGCATGAACCTTATTGTTATAGGTAAATTCAGGTAAATTGGGAGTTAACTTTTTTATTTTCTGGCCTGATAAGTGAAAGATAATGTTAGAAAGCCCCTGAAGTAGAACTATGTGATAGAAATAACAGACCTTAATTAATGTGATCATATATGGGATTGTGGGCCACATCAGACAGGAAGGTTATAAATATGCAACAAAATAACCATAAAAGATCAAATCATGTACAAATGTTCATAAGCGAATAATTTTCAAGATTCCCTAAACATTTTGCTAATGATTTGGTAGTTTAGGACAGCATGGTTCACGTTAATTGGGAGTCTTAAAAGGGACATGACATGAAAAACTGTTTTACAGTCATTAATACCCCTTTTACACCAAATCAGCTTGAGTTCTTAAACAAGTTCCATTCAGGATTCTTGGATCCTTGGTGCCATCTAGAAAGCCGGTTCGCGTGTCCACCAGTTTTGAGCAGAACATTGTAATTCGAGAACGCTTCATCCAAAAAAAAAACATGGACAAACTATTAATGATGAGAAGATGTAGAAGACTGTTCAGTGCATAACATAGTATGTACCGATCAGGCATAACCTTATGGCCACCTCCTTTTCATAAACTTGGAATACCCAAAGCTACATTGGTAGATCTGAATTCAGGATACTTTGAGATATGATAATGGTAGAAATTCGCCATCTGCTACCTAATAAAATTAGTTAAACAAGTCTTAATAAAAACAAAACCAGTGAAGAACAAGACACAGCCAATACAATAGTGTATATAGCTATAACAGCTGTAAGTGCAGTAAAAGTTTTTATTAGGGGTCCTAGAGGGTGCTCAGACCCCTCTTGTTTTCCTAAGGATTTTTCTTATTATCTTATTATTATGCTTATTATTCTTAAACTGCACTACAACTTGTCGCACAGACCAAACCATAAGTCCTACAGACATGAAACTTGGCAGGCTGCTAGGAAACCTTCCCCACTACTCAGGCACACAAAATCAGCCCAATCGGCCTAAATATGGCGTTTTGGCGAAGAAAATCGCGCTTTGCTAAAGCCTCCATACCCAGAAGTTTTCACATGTAAAATATATTTTTTTCCTCGTTCCATGGTTTAAACCAAAAAAAAAGTTCAGCGGAATGCCATAGCTACGCCTCTTAGATTTCATGTAAATTAGGCAAACATGCAAAACCTACTTTTGCAGATTAGTCCCAGGATTTTCAGCCAATCAATGTAAGAAAATACTAGAAAATTCAGAATTCCCTCATAGTTGATGATCAAAAAAAATTTACTTTTTTATACAACATGGCTGCTACATGCTAATAAACAGATTGCAAAAATGCAAACTGAAAATTCTATAACTCAAGAACGCTTCAACCAAAAAATCTGAAACTTGGGTAGTACGTATAAAATTATACTCTAGTCTAGCTGGTCAAATTTCGTGCAAGCATGTCATTAGGGGGCGCTATAAATAATACAAATGCGTTAACGCAAATTTCTCAGCTAGACATACTATTTCAAGCTATTCGTCTCATTCCTAATATGATGTCAACATATTATGACTGAGTTCTTTTACTGGAATTTGTCTTGTACATTGTTCAAGAATTTTGAAGGCTTCATATGTAATTAAAAGAAAAGATTTAAAAGGTTATGATGAAATGATTTTCAGAAAACTCTGAGACTACACAAATAAAAACGATGCATCAGTCAAAGACAAGATTTCATTGATTTTCATTGGCTATAGGTCTCGTTGTCCTAATTGACAGTCTACAGTTAAAATTCTGTTGACCCATGGTTTGGTCCTATGTGCTGAACAGCTCTGCCATTCCTTATATTATGTCGGAAACATGACATTGGGCTGTGTCAGGGCTCTTTGGCGTGAGGTGCGAGGACCCCGTAATCGCCGCTTGCGGCTATATTTGTCTTTATATCCTCTATTGTCTCTTGTCTGCTGCGGTAATCCTGAATGTTCCACCTGGGATTAGTGTTATCACATCGTCCACAGGCCAAAATCTTAGTATTTAGTCAGTTTTATCCAGTCTACTGTTCATACTGTTCATATAGTATTGCAATATTTTGAAGATGAATTTTGGAGATTCCAGGTCACAGAGAAATCAGGTTTGTTTTTACCAGTTATGTATGATGGATTTGTTATTTGTCTGGCTTGACATGAATAAGGTCTATGAAATTGTGCATTGCTCAGTCTGAAATGTCGCCAGGTAGTTTCGAGGTATACAATGATCTTGGCCCAGCTTAAAACTAGGTTTTTCTTACAGGGAATTAGGTATGCAGTATGCCTCCAAAATTTCCCCTTCGTATTCATTTACCTGCGTGGACAATACGCCATGCTACCAGTTGGGATGTATGAGATCACCATGGGCCAGACTATAATCTAATTCTCCTCACACAGATAGAAACTTAATTGAAAAATGATGATTTGTTTGGCCTGTAGTTATTTAAGTGTTCAAACCTGATCTGCTACTTCATCTTCTGATTACTTTGTGTCCCCTTATTGAATGTGGCATGATCCCAGTTAGTTTTGATTTATAAAGTCACCAAGAGCCAGAATAAAAATGGGTTTTCCTTACAGTAGAAATGTAGCCTAAAAATGTGCATATTGAAATTGTGCACTTGGAATTAACTGAAATAATAAATATTTTACAAAATAAATATCTTAATCTCGTTTTTTTAAAAATCCACAATATCAGGACGAGGAACAGAATCAAGACTTAAATGTAGGATCTCATGTTCATTTAGTTCTTCTGTGTCTCTAACACACAAAGTGCACAAATAAGGTGTGTTGAGTTTGATCAGAAGGGGGGCGGGGAACAAGGTCGAGTGCAGTATCAAGTATACAAGATACACTTTCAAATCCCACCACCACGTGTTTCTCTGTACCTTCAGATCCATGTCAGCGCCGACACTCGATCCTGATCGATTCTGTCGATTAGATATCAGCGATCTCGGTGCACGCTCTGATTTATGTGAACAGACTGAAAGTACACAATACCCACATTAATCTTACTTCCTAGTATACCCAGTTAATCTTACTTCCTAGTATTTCCATTATGTCAAAATAAAAGTCGCACAAATATGTCATAAGGAAGTGTCTGTGACCACGTGAGAAAATTAACCGGTAGGACATCAAAAAAAAAAAATATATGTGTAGCTATGTATCCTGCAAGTGATCAGAGTCCACAGCAAGACAGTTCAAAGTCAAAGTTTATTTATCACATACATGGTCACACAAGGTACAGCTAGCAGTGAAATGCTTTGACGACTGCTCTTACACATTAACGCTAAGATGAAAGATACAGAAGGAGATATAAAATGGAAATAGAATAATTAACAAAATATAATCCAAATATAATATAAAATATACACTAAAACAGGGTATGTTGTGGGAGTTTACGCCATTATTATTATTATTATAATAATACACTGAAGTGCCAGAAAAACTGGTATACTTGGTAGGTTCTCAACAGGATCGTGGAGGGAACGTTGCACAGTCCTCGCGCTGATGTTTGTTGAGGCCCCGGCATTAAATTCCGATGTTACTTGAGACAGTGTTGCACGCCTATCACGTGAAACCATCCTTGCCAGCCGACGGTGGTCACGTTCTTTTACAGTCACACTGCTTTTGTACATTCTGTTGTACGTTTTGATGGAATTCCTGTAGTAACGGTACACCCTTGAAATGCTCATGCGTCATAAAAATCCAAACTTTGCTTGACCACAAGATCACAAGATCCAATCTATTAAATCGTGGTAACTTGCCATTCTTACAGCAGAAACAGCTAGTTATCACTTTAAATAAGCACTGGCAGATGCAGCCAATGGCGTGCATAGGTGACGTTGTTACACTATATGGATAAAAGTATTCGGACAAATACACATTACACCTACAGGAGCTTTTATGACATTCTGTTCTAAATCCATAGGCATTAATACGGAGTTGGACCTTTTTTGAGGGTAAAACACCTTCTACTATTCTGAGAAGGCTTTCTATGAGATTTTGGAGTGCATCTGTGGACATTTTTGCCCATTCATCCAGAAGAGCATTTGTGAGTTAGACATTGATGTAGGATAAAAGGGCCTGGCTCACAATCTCCATTCTAGATCATCCCAAATATGTTTGGTGTGGTTGAGATCAGGGATCTGTGCAGGCCAGTCAAGTTCTTCACACCAACCTGACCCAACCATGTCTTTAAGACCTTGATTTGTGCGCTGGGGCACAGTCATGCAGGAACAGAAAAGGGCCGTCCCCAAACTGTTTCCACAAAGTTGGAGGCATACAAATTGTCTTGGTATGCTGAAGCATTAAGATTTCCCTTCACTGAAACTAAGGGGCCAACTTTATAGTTGCAGTCAGGCAGGTAACATTCTACTGGCATTCACCAAACCCAGAATCATCCATCAGACTGCCAGATAGAGAAGCATGATTCATAACTCATGATTCATTGAACATGTTTCCACTGCTCCAGAGTCCAGTGACTATGTACTTTACACCACTCCGTCCGACACTTGGCATTGTGCTTGTTGATGTAAGGCTTGCACGCATCTGCTCAGCCAAGGAAACCCATGCCATGAAGCATCCAGTGCGCAGCTTTTGTGCTAATGTTAATGCCAGAGGAGGTTTTGAACTCTGCAGTTATCGAGACACAGAGCGTTGGTGACTATTATGCACTATGCGCCTCAGCACTCAGTGACCCCGCTGTGTAATTTTACCTGGTCTGCCACTTTGTGTTCCTAAATACTTCGACGTTTCAATAATACCACAAATTATTGTAGAATATCTAGGAGGGAAGAAATTTTACAAACTGCCTTGTTGCGACGGTGGCATATTATTACAGTACCACACCTGAATTCAGTCAGCTCCTTAGAACGACCCATTCTTTCACAAATGTTTGTAAAGGCAGACTACCTGCCTAGGTGCTTGATATTATACACCTGTTGCAATTTGACTCCATGAAACACCTGAATTCAAGGATTAAGAGGTGTGTCTGGAAACTTTTGTCCATATAGTGTACAATTTCAACTGATAATTTTTAAGGTTTTAAGGTTTAAGCTTTTGAAATGTTTAGATTTTGTTGGAATGTTGAAATGTCTGCTTGTGATCATGACAATAACTATTAGTCAGGTCTGCTTCTGGGTAGTTTTAGAAGGTTTTAGCCACTTGTCTGTTTTTGTTAGTATATCTCTGGTGACTTTTCAAATGTGTTTTAATCTTGGCTGTCTGGTACAAATTCTTCATCTACGATCCTGTAAGTAGGGTTGGGTATCGTTTAAATTTGATCTATTCTGATTCTGCTTATTGAGTCCGGTTCTTATCGAATCACATTTCTGATACCAACATTTTTTAAAAGAAAAAAACAAACAAATTTCTGACACTTTCTAGAGACTCCCTTGGTGAAAGTGACTGTTAAGATTAGCTGTATCTGGGGCATTATTTAGGCCGGGAGACTGCAACACATCAAATGTGGTGCATTCCTTCAGATTCGTGTTGTTTCATTATATTGGAGTTGCTTCCTCCCTTGCACAAAATATTCTTACAGCAGGTGTTGCATTTTGCTGCGGTATAATCGTTTTAGTGACGCTAATATTGCGATTCCTCCAGCAGCAATAATAAGTGACAATGCAGATGGAAATCATTTATATCTGAGAGCCTTTTGATTATTTTTAAGCTCTTAGAAGACCATGGATTTGGATTAGGATAAATGAGAGGAAAATCCTACTAGAACAGCTGAACTTTATATAAGCTTAATCACAGTCACTTTAATTGATGATGTGTACTGACTACTATTTAACACAGCCACACCCCAATTATAAGATGGCATGCACACTTATACAACCACATTATTTTAGTTTTTTATTTTTATTTTTCCCCTCTAAAAATTTTCAGTTTGTTTTTCAATTGAATTGTAAGGATTAGGTGTGACTTGAAAGGTGGAAAAAACTAAAATGATTTATTTGATAAAAAAAAACTGGCATTTTAACAGGGGTTTGTGGAACCCCTGTTTATATCCACTGTAGCTGTGCTTGCTTTGCAGTCCATGGTGAAACAGTAGTGTTCAAAATTTAAAAAATTAATCGCATGACAGCATTACTACAAATCCTATCCTAAAAAAAAAAAAAAAAAAAAGACCGGCCTTCACTATAGGCTCTTTGTGCAGTGTGTGACTTCATCCTTTCCTTTAAAAAAAAGTGACCAAATCATTGGAAAAGCAGTGGAAAGGTTAGTCTACAACCCTGAAATGTATGTAATAGCATCCAGTAAGGAAACTGTAATTTAGCTTTGTTGTAATTGTAAAAGGAGAAGACAGATTTGATTCTGTTCTGTTCTGTTCTGTTGTTCTGTTCTGTTGTTCTGTTCTGTTCTAATCTGTTCTGTTGTTCTGTTCTGTTCTGTTTTGTTGTTTTTTTCTGTTCTGTTCTGTTTTGTTTTGTTTTGTTCTGTTCTGTTCTGTTCTGTGCTGTTGTTCTGTTCTGTTCTGTTCTGTTGTTCTGTTCTGTTGTTCTGTTCTGTTCTGTTGTTGTGTTCTCTTGTTCTGTTGTGTTCTGTTGTTCTGTTCTTTTCTCTTGTTCTGTTCTGTTCTCTTGTTCTGTTGTGTTGTGTTCTGTTGTTCTGTTCTGTTCTCTTGTTCTGTTCTGTTCTCTTGTTCTGTTGTGTTGTGTTCTGTTGTTCTGTTCTGTGTTCTGTTGTGTTCTGTTTTGTTGTGTTCTGTTGTTCTGTTCTCTGTTCTGTTGTTGTGTTGTGTTGTGTTGTGTTCTCTGTTCTGTTCTGTTGTGTTGTGTTGTGTTGTGTTGTGTTGTTCTGTTCTGTTCTCTGTTCTGTTGTGTTCTGTTTTGTTGTGTTCTGTTGTTCTGTTCTCTGTTCTGTTGTGTTGTGTTGTGTTGTGTTCTGTTCTCTGTTCTGTTCTGTGTTGTGTTGTGTTCTGTGTTGTGTTGTGTTGTGTTGTGTTGTGTTCTGTGTTGTGTTGTGTTCTGTTCTATGTTGTGTTGTGTTGTGTTCTGTTCTGGATTCGAGACACGTGATCTTTATTTTGAAATGTCTTCACACGGCGCTGAACCGTTAAAGGACTAGCGCTGTATTCTGTCTTTACACATCTAATGTTGTCAGTAATGCCATGGACAACATTGTTAAACGCTAAGACAATTTTACACAAGTACATTACACATAAACACTGAAGGCTGATATGTGTTTAACCACACATTCACATATAAAGCGTTGGATGCAGCGAGGTAGGCGGTGTCCAGGGCTCTGCCGCGTTGTCAACTGGGAAATGTAGTCAACTAGAGTTCATTATTACGTTTAGAAAATTGAATGTAAACGGACTTTGAACTACTGTCTTCCGGTGCTGAATCACATTCTCTATCCTCGTCTGGGTCGCCTAAAGTGTGGAGCAGTATTCTCAGGTGAGTGCGTAGTGTGAATGTCATGTCTAAGCGCTGCCCGTGTAGAGAGTGTAGAGAGTGTAGCTTTCTTATGTTCACTATATTCATTGTGTAACATTGCCTTTAACAGCGATGGGACCCGTGCAAGAAATTTCCAACTGGCCCAAAGTGTCAAAGTTCGCTGTGTCCGCGTGCGCTGCCAGTGCGGCAGAACTGGGTATTAAGGTTCCTAACAGTACAGATGTTGTCTTGCTGTGCACATGTTAATTCGTTTAATATTCATGTATATCTCTGTTTCTATTACCTGGTCAACTCCAATGTAGTCACTTTCCCTCTTGATCTTACAAAAACGAGGCTTCAAATACAAGGTGAATATTGTCCTGAGAAAGTCAGCAAGAGCCGAGCTGTCAACACGGTGTACAGGGGAATGCTGAGCACTGCTGTGGGAATAGTGCGAGAAGAAGGACTACTCAAGTTGTGGCAAGGGGCAACACCTGCAATCTACAGGCATATAGGTAACCTTCTGCACTACAGAACTGGGAATCAGCTGACAAGTGAGCGTGAGAAGTTTACTGTCACCATATGATATAAAGCAATGTGAATGAACTACCATATACTGTAGGCTTATCAAAATTCACTGTTTAATTCCAGCTCCAGGGCGTCATTTACACATTTCTATAAGTCATGCATTTGCAGTGGATGTAGGTACTTAAGAGTATTTTGTCATTTGATCCCTGAAGTCTAGCAATTGGGATCACTGCAAAGAGCATGAAAATACAAGCATTTTGATACCTCATTTGTCAAAATCG
>JAOVVH010000042.1:9349950-9359990 GCA_028566435.1 Scorpiodoras heckelii
GTCCAATTTAGCCATGAAACCTCCCACACTAAAATGACAGGTGTTTCAGTTTCATTGTCTAACCCCTGTATATATAGCATACATTTATTACATATAATATATTGCATATATTACATTCATTAGGTAATCATAAATATTAATGCATATTTGTAAAGGTAGTTGGTGACATCACATTCTGAAGTCTCATTGTGATGTATACATTAATGCAAGACAAAATTATAGGTGTATTCTGCAGTTTCATGACCTTGTTCACCATAAGGAAAGTAAGTATACATGCAAACCTAGATCATTTATCATATGCATACAGAATTGATGTAAGTATGGGCAAGTATCTGTGTTTTGATATATGTTCATCATAAAAGCTCCTACATGACTGGCTGATTAGATAACTATATGAATGTACAGTTCCTAAAAAAGTGGACTGAGTGTAAAATTAATATATATTGATTTTTATTATATATTAATATATTTAACTGTCATTCACTCAATAACACAAAAATCCCATAATATCAGCAGTTTCTTAAATAAATCAAATGTCAGAATGAAGTTTTGTCAGTGAGGCTTGTCCATGACACATAGTTTTCTTGTAGGCATTGTAGGGTTGCATTAATTTGATATTGCAGGAGGTGCAAGGCCCCACCATCGCTGCTTGCTGCTATATTTTTCCTTTGTTTTTGCCGAAATACTACAAGAAATACTGAAATGTCATGTTGGACTGAAATATTTTCACAGCATTTGTTCTGGTCTAGTAGCAGCTATGATGGGAACACCGGCTGATGTGGTTAAGACGAGAATAATGAACCAACCTCGGGACTCAAATGGAAGGTCAGTTCAGACTACTTTAAATAGTACTTTTAACATTAATCAGAGTAATGAGTAATTAACAAATGCTAACAGCCTTCTAATATGTCTCATTTGTTCATAGCAACATAGTAATTCATCAAGAATTATATAAATACACAGTGCAGTCCAAGAGTAACTGGACAATGGATAAAACTAAGCACTAATTATCTTGTTAAAGCACAGAATCATACTCTTTGTATAAGCCAATAAGAATTTTGTTCAGTGTTAACGAGCATAAAGTGTCTTTCTGATTTTTTTAAAAGGGGTCTCCTGTACAAGTCGTCTATAGACTGCCTGGTTCAGTCCGTAAAAGCAGAGGGATTACTAACACTTTATAAAGGCTTTGTACCAACCTGGTTAAGAATGGTACTGTGTACTTGTGACTTTCATTATAGATTTTACCCCATTTGGAATAGTATGTTTATATGAATTGTATATTTATGTCTTTGCAGGCTCCCTGGTCTATGACATTTTGGCTAACCTTTGAGCAAATCAGACGTGTTGTGGGCATCAGTTCATTCTGAATGTATGAATAAAAATCTAACAAAAATAAACTGCTGTTAAAAAAAAGAGTGTTTTATCCTTCAGTGTATTAAACAAAATCTAGGTGAGTTTTCAGGGCCCCAGCTATTCTATTTTGTTTTTTGTAGCAGACATTCGAGGGCTGTAGAACATAGATGGAAGCATAAATTAATGGGAAGTGTATCTTTGCCAGTTAATGAACTTGCTATTGTGGCTATGTCCCATCAACTGTCTCTTTGTGAATATGACCGACGAATGATATATTGCAAATAAAGACAGATTTTAAACTTAGTTTTAAATTGCTTCAGCTTTACGGATCAAAATCATGATAACAGTAGTCGTGTGTAACTCTGGTTCCATGTACACTGGAATTATGTGTATGTTAAATAGTGCGGCATGGTGGCAGAGTGGGTAATGTTGCCATCACACAGCTCCAGGATCTTGATCCTCAGCTTGGGTTACTCTCTGTGGAGTTTGTGTGCATGTTCTGCAGATATTCCTGTTGGTTTCTTTCTGGGCTATCTGGTTTCCTCCCACTTGCCAAAATCAAATTAAATCAAATCATGTTTATTGTCTCATCACATTGCACAGGTGTGAAGGCGAGTGAAAATCTTAGGTGCGTGTCAGTAGGTGGAATGGCTAAGTTAAATTGCCCTAGGTCTGATAGCATGATTGCATGATGTTGAGTGTCCTACGATGGATTGGCATCCTGTCAAGGTTCATCCCGCCTTGCGCCCTATGTTGCCGGCTAGGCACCAGCTCTCCCGTGACCCTAGGGGTTAAGAAAATGAATGAATGAATGAATGAATGATGTTGAGTGTACCTTCAAAAGGCTCCATTTCCACAATCCTGACCAGGATAAAGTGCTTACTGAAAGTAAATGAAGTATTGAGACAATATCACCTGCCATTCTTAGCCTACAATTAAAATGATTTCAAAGGCATAATTGCACTCCTTTCCTGTGTATTTGGCATGCATTCACCAAGCACTTTATTAGGACCACCTGTACACCTACTCATTCAATCATTCTCCTTGGATTTTCATGCACAACAGTCCCTGAAGTTTACTCAGTATGGTGCAATAAAGGAAAAAAAACATCCACTGAGTGGTAGTTTTGTGAATAGAAATGCTTTTTTGATGAGAGACGTCAACAGAGAATGGCCATACTGGTTCAAGCTGACAGAAACTGTACAATAACTCAGATGCTGAGGCACAATTGTGGTGAGCAGAAAAGCATCTTGGAATGCACAACTCATCAAACCTTGCAGTGAATGGGTTACAAAAGCAGAAGAACACATTGGGTTCTACTTGGCTGCAGTGGGCACAGGTTCACCAAAACTAGATAGTTGAAGACTGTAAAAAATAGTGTATTTTGATGAATCTCAATTTTTGCTGAGGCACACAGATCAGAATTTGATGCCAACAGTATGAATTCATGGAACCAGACTGCCTTGTATCAACAGTCCAGGCTGGTGGAAGTGGTATAATGGTGTGGCAAAAGTTTCTTAACACACTTTGGGCCCATTAGTACCCATAAATCTTACCATGTGCATCCCTTCATGGCCATCTTCCAATGGCAACTTCCAGGATGATAATGCACCATGATAATGCACAAAGCAAAAGTCATCTCAAACTGGTTTCATGAACATGACAGTGAGCATAGTTCTTCAGTGGCCTTCTCAGCCACTGGCTCTGAATCCAATATAAGACCTTTGGGATGTGGTAGAACGAGATTTGCAGCATGAAAGTGTACCTGAAAAATCTGCAGGACAAGCTCACAGGGTGAACACACTCACAGGGTGCACAGACTGCAGTTATAATGTAAGCCATGCACCCAGGGCTGGCTCGAGCCATTATGGTGCCCTAGGCGAGATTAGTCTTATGTGTATAAGTGGTGTAGGGGATGAAGCAGTGCTGTTGCAGGAGGATGAGTGTGGGTTTCATCACCATGTGTGCTACTATTCATGTAAATTCAACTAGTATGAAGTAAAATATTCTACAACAGAGAGAAGCATTGGCCCTGCAACACTTCTAGGTTTATATAGGTTCAAGTCCTTTACCTATAACTGTCTATACAGGCCATAATACAACTTGGAGGAAAAACACAAGAAATGCGTTAAAAATAATATAGCTGATGCTCCTCCTGTAGTTTCAGTTATGTTGGTTGAGTTTTTTGGGGGGAGAGCATGTTAATAATAACATTTAGGATTTGGTGCCCCCTTCCCCAATACCACATTACCACACCAGTACTGCCTCATCAGCACTCACTCATTCTGTAGTAAAAATATGGACAATAAACAGACACCACCATCCCCGCACAACTATGTAGTGATCTGAACAACTGAATCTAAGTTTTATGGATATAGCATTAGTCATTATCACTTGATATTCATCAGCAAAATTTAAGCATAGTGTCTTACATTTTAGGAAGGAACAGTTATCCAGATAACTACCTACTGGTTTACCATTCAGATTCATATCCTTCAATTTGCATGACTAGAATGGGCCTGATTTCCACCCCAGGAATGTCATCAGAGCAGCCCACCCACTCACTTGGGATGTCCACAATGACAAATCTGCAGTTTACATTTACATTTATGGCATTTAACAGACACTCTTTTCCAGAGCGACTTACATGAGTGCTTAGTCGTTAACTTTGAATATCCAAAACTAATAGCCAATAATACAATGCGCTTTTGTGTATGTTAATATGCAGCCTACAGCTTACACTGCAACAAGCAGGACTAGTTCTATGTTAATACGCCAAAGCAACATCATGTAGGATTTTACCTTAAAAAACAGCTTCAAAATCATTTTGATGTCCACTCACTTGTAATCAGGAGAACAACACCTCTGCCATTACTGTTGCATGCCAGGAGCGCCTGTTCTAGCAATGTGTAACATGTAACTAGCACTTCCACTATGTAACATGGCAAAAATGAAAGTTGAAAAAAGAACCTTGCAAGCCTATCTCAGCTAGCTTGTAGTCATTGATACTGTCCAATTTAATGTGCAATATACAGTAATGTAAAAAGCACAGTACACACTCTTTGAATTCTCTGGTTTTATGTATCAGGACATAATAAAAAACATCTGGTCCTTGAAGGTCTTTAAGGTAAATACAACTTCAGATGAACAGCAACAACAACCCAACAGATTACACCATGTCATTATTTATTTAACAAAAATGAAGCCAAAATGTAGAAGCCATTTGTGAAAACTAAGTATACCTTTACTGCTTCCATAGGAATTAAGAGAGTAAGTAGCAGCCAGGTGCTGCTAATCAAATGCCCTTGATAAATCAGCAAGTGTGATGACCTCTATAAAAGCAGACGGTTTGGGTGTTTGCCGGTCTGGAACATTCAGATGTGTGTTAACACAATGCCAAGGAGGAAAGCCATCCGCAATGATCTTAAAGAAACAACTGTTGCTGCTTGTCAGTCTGGGTAGGGTTATAAGGCCATTTCCAAACAATTTGAAGTCCATCATTTTACAGTGAAAAAGATTATTCTGGAAAACATTCAAGACAGTTGCTTCATCTTCCCAGGAGTGGATGTCCCAGCAAATTTACCTCAAGGTCAGATCGTGCAATGCTCAGAGAAATTGAAAATAACACAAGTGCTACATCTCAGACTCTACAGGGCTCAGTTAGCATGTTAAATGTTCATGTTCATGACAGTACAATTAGAAAAAGACTGAAAAAAATATAGTTTGTTTGGAAGGGTTGCCAAGAGAAAGCCTCTTCATTCTAAAAAGAGCATGGCAACACGGCTTAAATTTACAAAGTTGCATCTGAACAAACCACAAGACTTCTGGAACAATGTCCTTTGGACAGATGAGACCAAACTGGAGATATGTGGCCATAATGCACAGTGCCACTTTTGGTGAAAACCAAACACAGCATATCAGCACAAACACCTCATACCAACTGTAAAGCATGGTGGTGGTGGGGTGAAGATTTGGGCTTGTTTTGCTGCCACAGGACCTGGGCAACTTGCAGTCAATGAGTTGACCATAAACTCCTCTTCATAACAAAGTATTCTAGAGTCAAATGTGAGGCCGCTTATCCAACAGCTAAAGCTTGGCCAAAATTGGGTCATGCAACACGACAATGATCCCAAGCGCACCAACAAATCTACAATAGAATGGCTGAAAAAGAAAGAAAACAAGGTATTGCAATGATCCAGTCAAAGTCCAGACCTCAACCAAATGAAATGCTGTGGTGGGAGATTAAGAGAACTGTGAAAAAACGAATGCCAACAAAGTGAAGCAATATTGTAAAGAAAAGTGGGCCAAAATTCCTCCAGAATGATGTGAGAGATGGATAAAGTCATAGAGAAAATGATTACTTCAAGTTATTACTGCTAAAGGTGGTTCTATATGCTATTGATTCATGGGATGTAATTAGTTTTTCACACATGGTTTCTCCATTTTGGCTTCATTTTTGGTAAATAAATAATGACATGGTGGAACCTGTTGTGTTTTTGTTCATCTGAGGTTGTATTTTCCTAATTTTTAGACTTTCTAAGGACCAGATTTTTCAATGTCCTGATACATAAAGCCATCAACTTCAAAAAGGGTGTATATTGTTTTCACATGACTGTAGCCTGTCAGCAACAACATTTTTGCAAACATTCTCCACATTCAGATGCTTAGCAATATGTATGCACTGAAACTGCAAGCATTTCAGCAAAACTAAAACTTCTATCATTCTTTTTTGTTATTCTTTTTATATTTTGTTATTCTATTTATGTTTTTATGAATTAGTCTCATTTGTGTAAAATCCTGTAATATTAGTCTACCTTATAAGTTGGCATGGTTTTCTCAATTCTGACCATGTTTTTGCCAGTTCAGTATTGTTCAGCGTGTTGACATTTTAACATGTATAGCTGTCCATGGCAGTTCCAAATCGCAGGACAGGACAAAACACTTAACTGGCCCGTTTCTACTGGCTGGGCTTTCACAGCAATGTTTGCATGTGGGGTACAGCATGTCATAAATGAAAACCCACCGGCCACCTCAAAAACAACATTGAACCCCCTTCAATTAATCAAGGTCCCCTTCAAAAGAATTGCCATGAACCTACTCGGGCCATTAGACTGGGACTGCACATGGGCATCGCTTTGTGTTAGTGCTGGTAGACTACACAACATGATTCCTAGAAGCAGTACCTCTGTGCAACATCTCAGCATGCAGTATTGGTGAAGCACTGTTCCAAGATATCTCCTGAGTTGGGATCTTGAATGAGATCCTGACTGATCACTTCTTTATGTTGTGCACTTTTTGTGAACAAAAGCGAATTACTGGGGATTCAACTGATTCTTACCAGCAATCACCTGCAGATGGATGGCCGGTCAAACAGTTTAATCAGACACTTAAAAATATGATTAGGAAGTTCATTCATGATAATGCTCAGGTCCTGCATGGCTCCAAAGGGTTTTCGCCATTCAAATGTCTGCATGGGTGCAAACCTCAGAGCACCCTAGACATCATTATAGAAAATTGGGAGGAGGGACCTTCTAACAGTAAGAATGAAATTCAATACATTCTTAACATGAGAGCAAAACTCTATACATTGGGCCAGCTAACACAGGAGAATTTGTTACAGGCCCAAGAATGCCAAGTCCAAATTTATAATAGGGGTGACTGGCTACAGGAATTTTCACAAGGAGACACAATGCTCATATTGCTACCCATATTACTCTACTGTAAGAGAAACGAGAAGAAAAGACCATGAATAGTTGCCCAGACGTCACTGGATGTACAGAGAATGCCACATGTAACATTGGTAGTGTTGGATCAGGGGATGTCTCTGGGATTATTGGGACATATTACGAAAATTCATGAAATTCAAAATTATGGTTTTGTGCACATACAGTTGGGAATCTGGAGTGCCTACCAACCCACAAACTTTGAAACCTGACAACCCAGTCAGTGCTTTTTATGAGCTGCCTATTTCAGAAAACATGAACTCAAATACTATTTTGAGAAATGTAAACGTTATAGTGTTTTTTACCCAGAAAAAAAAATCCAGTCTTCACCGTCCAATATGGTAGATATGTTGACTTTCATCCCATTGGGCAATGTGTTGACTACACAATATGCCATTGAAAACACCCCATGGCAGAGGGGCTGGGGTGAGCAGTGGCTCATTATCATTTAAAGGAACAGGCACTGAAATTGGGCATTTGAGAAGAGTGGTTTTTGAAAGGGTGAGTAGCTGTGGTAGTAGATACATGAGATATTTTAATCAAAGAATGTCACAGATATTTCATTAAGACCCAAGGGAACTATAGCCACTTGTGGAAAAGGGGTATGTCACCTTAAATAATTGGCCATTGAATGACGGTCAATACAATTACTGATTGTTCTTGAAGCTTTAGTACCCTGATGCTCATAAATTAGCCTACAGACACTGCAATCATATTAAACTTCAGCACTAGGTTATATTCAATTTATGTTATATATTGTTTCAGTAATATTGAAACAACAATATTGTTTTTGCACTCATTCAACCAAATGCTAAATTCCTTCTCATCAACCAAACCATTTCTGCTCATTAAGTAGTACAAACTTGTCCTCCTTAATTCTGTACATCATTTACTGGGAGCCATTACCATCCCAGGATAGGCAGTGGATCCACCTCAATCAGAATAAAGAATTTATTGAAGATTAATGAATCAATGAATTAATTACCCAGGCCACCCAGTCTCTATACAAACAGAGCAGGAGCTTGGTCTGCATCGCCAGCTCTAAGTCAGACTGGTTTCCAGTTGGGGTTGGGCTCCGTCAGAGTTGCCCTTTGTCAACGATTCTGTTCATAACTTTAATGGACAAAATTTCTCAGCAAAACCAAATGGCGAATGGTTTCTGTTTTTGGTGGCCTCAGGATTCCATACCTGCATTTTGTGGATGAAGTGGCCCTTCTGGATTCATCAAGCCGTACCTCCAGCTCTCTCTGGATCAGTTTGCAGCCAAGTGTGATGCAGCTGGGATGAGAATCAGCACCTCCAAATCTGAGACCATGGTACCGCATCAGGAAAGGGTGGAGTGCCCCCTACTCGTTGGAAGTGTGCTCCTGCCTCAAGTGGAGGACATTAAGTGTCTTGGGGTCTTGTTCATAAGTGGGGGAAAGGTGGAGCAGAAGGTTGACAGGCAGAATGTTGCGGCATCTGCAGTGATGTACTCTGTAAGCGAGAACTGAGCCATAAGGCAAGACTCTCAATTTACCAGTCAATCTCCATTCCAACCATCACCTATGGTCACGCAGATATCCGGGAGAGGCTCATGGTTTAGCTGCTATTCCTCCATGTCAAAAGGAGCTTGTTTAGATGGTTTGGGCATGTGGTTAGCATGCCTCCCGGACGCCTCCCTGCTGAGGTGTTCCAGACAAGTCCAACCAGGCGGAGACCACGGGGAAGACCCAGGACACACTGGAGAGATTATGTCTCTAGACTGGCTTTGGAACACCTCGGTATCCCTCCGGATGAGCTAGAAGAGGTGGTCTCGGAGGTCTGTGGGCATGAAAAAAACAACAGTAGCCAAAAAATGTCAAAACCCCATAGTTTCTAATGAGGTTTTGAAGTAAACACCAAAATATTCATGGTTCCACATCTTTTACATCCTGTCTGTCATTTTAGAGGATATTTTCAAAACCTGCCATCACCGTGAATCGGTAGCGGAAAATGCTGCATAAATGGCCCCTTTGTGCCGTGAGCTGTTTTTGTGTTGTTCCAGTGCTTGGTCAAATTCGTGCAAAGTGGCAGGGGAAGTCGCGTGCCTTACTGCACACCCATGACACGGCATGAAGAACAAGCTTGCTGTTCGCTCCCGAGCACTTTAGCTTTTTTCTTCTGGAATTTCTTTTAGGTATTTTTCACAGTATTTAAAAAAAATTAACCGAGTGACCTTATTTCCTCTGGGGTGTGATTTAACAGCACATTTGCCAAGTTTCTTACATCGCCGTGACAAGTCTTACGAGAAAGCATTTGATTGCCAGTGTTACTAACTAGTGCTTGGAAATGTTTCAAGCGCCGCTTTGTAGAAAATCGTGCTGTGTGATGTGCCATGTATTTTCGTAGTCAGTCTGATTGATGATATTTTTAATCAATTCAATTTTAAAAAATAAAACTCTCCCGTAGGAATGAATGGCGCCAAATGCAGTCTACCATAGAAACAAATTTCGGAAGGCTCCAGGTCCTCACATCCTAAGTGCCATTGATGATGCCACAGTAGGCCCATTGGTCCCACTGACATGTGCATTTCCTTCAGGAAGTTCTAATCTAGTTTGTGTCTTATACTGTAATTCAAGCCTAATGCTTCTGTTTGTACTTTTGTCTACAGCATAGCGTTAGCGCGAGCCCTTGGGGATAGAGAGGGAAGCCGAATGCTTTCATCCTGGGTGGTGGGCAGGACCCTCCACAAAGGACCCTTGAGCTTTCCTGATAGCAGCAAAGTAAGTGAAAAATGTTCTTGTGCTTTTGCATCCAGTGGTTGAATGTATTTTCCATTCACTGAGCCAAAACCCCAAGAATCCACCAGGTGCTTTTGTGTAGCAACCCATACGGAAAAAAAATATATTTTTGAAATATATTTCTGAATATATTTTGAAATATTTGAAATTGGCCAAAAAAATATATGTCACACAAATATATGTACATATATTTCACACCAAC
>JAOVVH010000042.1:9360008-9370463 GCA_028566435.1 Scorpiodoras heckelii
ATATATTACCATATATTTGACATATATTTTCTTTACTATAAAATATATGTCAATATATTTTTTTTCCGTATGGGAAACCAACTTGTGAAAACACTTTTTTAAAAAATGAGAACATAGAGCAATCTTTATCTCAATTAGGATCAGCACGTGTTACACTATTTGAGATGAAGATAAAATAGCTGATTGTACAGTATCTTTTGCTTGTCAGTCAGACAAGACATCAGCAGCGGGATGCCGGAATTTTCCCATAATGCACCTCAGAGGTCTGTGGACATGGAAAAAATACAACAGTAGCCAAAAAAACCCCAAAACCCATCAAACCACCATGGTTTCTAATGAGGTTTTCAAGTAAACAATGAAATATTCACGGTTTCACGTCTTTTACAGCCTGTCCGTCATTTTAGAGGATATTTTCAAAACCTGCCATCACCATGAATCATTAACGGAAAACACTGCATAAATGGCCATTTTGCGCTGTGAGTTGTTTTAGTGTTGTCCCAGTTGTTTTTGTGTTGTCCCAGTGCTTGGTCAAATTTGGGCAAAGTGGTATGGGAAATTACGTGGTGTGAAGGACAAGCTCGTCGTTTGCTCCAAAGCACTTTAGATTTTTTCTTTTGCAATTTCTTTTAGGTACTTTTCACAGGATTTTAAAAAAAAATTAACCAAGTGACCTTTTTTCCTTTTGTCATTTTAGAGGTTATTTTCAGAACCTGCCATCACTGTGAATTGTTAGCGGAAAACACTGCATACTGCCTTCATGCCACAATTGTTTTTGTGTTGTTCTGGTGTGCAGTCAAATTTGGGCAGGGGAAGGGGAAGTCGTGCACCTTACCACACACCCATGCCATGGTGAGAAAGGACAAGCTTGCTGTTTGCTCCCAAGCGATTAATTTTTTAAATTGCATTAATCATGTGATTAATTTTTTTAATCACACGTTAATCAGGGTTTTAATGCACATTTTGATTTGTGTGGTATATGCAACTAGGCATCGCAGGGACATTGAAAATGTTGTTGTTTATCACTGGTGTATTTTAAGAGAAACGACTGTTGAATGTTGCCTCATTGTTCACTTGAATTTATCTGATAAAAGTGAAATATTGAAGATGATCGATGTTTTTTTTTTATTTAAAGGGAACGGCATAGTTTGTAGGGAGCTAGGGAATGTGGGTATATCACGTCACCGGAAGTTCGGTTATGTTGCTGCTACACGATTGGCTGATCTGATTTTACCTCAGAGACCCGCTGCCACAATGGAAGGTAGTGATGGCAAAGGGAAGCTTTTCTGAAGCACTCAAGCTCTCCTCCTAACACTATCAAAAAAAGGTTCATTACTTGAAGCTTCATGACACTGTGCACATTTGCGGCATCTGGTGGCCAAAAATACAAAGTGCTTCCTGTATCTAGTGGACAAGGGATCCTTTTCTTTTACAGCTTTTAACACCGTGTTCCAGAGCATTAAAACATGACATTTGTTATTTCAGTAAAGTCAATGGATAAAACTAAATTGTGTGTTGTGCGTGTCTTCAAAATCTCATTGCCTCAAAGACACGTGGATGTCTTTCAGGAAGTGCCAGTCTAGTTTGTGTTGTATAACTCAAGCCTGATATTTCTGTTTGTACTTTTGTCTACAGCATAGTGTTACTACGAGCCATTGGGGAGGGGAGGTAAGATGAACGCTTTCATCCTGGGTGGTGAGCAGGACCCCCCCACTAAGGACCCTTGAGCCTTACTGATAGCAGCAAAGTAAGTGAAAAATGTTCTTGTGCTTCTGCATCCAGTGGTTGAATGTATTTTCCCTTCACTGAGCCAAATCCCCAAGAATCCACCTGGTGCTTTTTTGTAGCAAACCAACTTGTGAAAACCCACAACGAACAAAAACGAGTACAGAGAACAATCTTTATCTCAATTAGGAATAACACGTGTTACACTGTTTGAGATGAGATAAAGTAGCTGATTGTACAGTATCTCTCGCTTGTCAGTCAGACAGGACCTCAGGATTCGGGCCTCCCTCACTCACAGAGCTGTGATGGGCGACAGGTGAAGCCGAAACGGGTTCCCGTCTTTCAGGAACAGAACCTTGCTCGTGACTGACCCCTAGCTCACATACAACACTTCATTTAATTTAGTTTTACCTGCAGTTATTTAGCAAGGGAGGTCTGGGCCTCATTGCGTAGGTTGCCACACCCTTGACCCAGACCCTGGAAAAGGAACATAATGGATGGATGGATGAATTAATTAATGTATATTGGTATGAATGTCTGTAAACAGGAGACTGCTGGATATATTTTATATATCAATTATAGATTTATAATGTTCATAGATATTCATCCTTATATTTGACACACCACATGGCATATTATCATTAAAAATATTAGCTATCTTAGTGAAATGTTGTACATGTCAAACATGCTTTCATCAATTAATTCATTTTTAAAAAATCATTAATTCCTTCATTCATTTTCAGTAACTAGTTTAAGGCTGTGGTGCATTGTGAGCATATCCTGAGAGAAAGCTAAAATACATCATCAGTCACATGAAGGGGCAACTGACATAAGTCAGTTCTTGGGAGGTGGAAGGAGACCAACATAGATACAAGGAGAACATGGAAAATACCCACGTTATAAGAGTATAGGCTCAACCCTGGACCTTGGAGCGTTAAGGGAACTAATACTATCTGCTGTGTCACCATGATGCAATGTATAATACATCAACTTGAAATAAAGCACACCAACTTGTGTTTCAAATTCTTATTTATTCTTTTTTCCTGATTGAAATGTATTGTAGGATCATTATTTCATTCATCACATAGCATGACATAATGCACCAAGCCAACTACAACTGTTTACAGGTTTACACTGAAACATACACAAGGTTTACAATGGGAACATGGATAATAGCTCATTGCACTTACAACAGTGAATGTACCATATATATATATTTTTAAATTTTGATCCCTCTAACACTCTCAGCAATTATTATGGTTGCAATTTTATATTTTAACTTACATCTTTCAAATTGCCCCTGTTGAAACCCACAAATTGGATGGAAGCCAGGATCTCTTTATTTTATCATTTTTTTGTTCAATATACAAACACAACATGTACAGAAGCTTTAAACAGACCAGTAATGTTTCCAAATATAACTTCATTTTTTTTTCTGCCAAACAGTCCACTTGAGCCACATTATACAATGCTGTTTTGATGCTTTGTTGGAAATAGCTGATGCTTTGACCTTAAAAAAATACACAAAAAATAGGCAAAACCACAATTTTGGTCTTTCCATTGTTTTACACACCATTTGCTTTGTTTCACATAAGGAATGTTTGTGTATGTATGTGTGTGATTGAAATGTTATAATGAAAAAGGCTGCCTGTGAATCTGATGGGTGAAAGATAGTGGACTGCTGCTAAAGGCTTATGCACTTGTTACTTCAGTATATCTAAAAAAATAAATAAATAAAATTACATTTTCCCTGATATCTGAATGACAGGATTGTGTGTAGCTTTTCATCTCACCCATCACTTCTGTAAGTGTTGTTTAACTTTTCGTCAGTTTCTAACACCTCATGTTTAACCTAATGCTGGAATAAATGCTAGGGTTTTAATCAAATCACTGGCATACAGGATAAGGTTTAAAATATCCAGGTTGACAAAACGCAGTAATGGTGATACAGATTACTGTATGTGGTGAAAAACAATGAGACAAGGGGGTGACATGGTTTTCCCTGTTACAACATTACCACCAAAGCCCTAGTAATCCAGGCTCAGAGCAAAACAAGATGGCTTACTCAGTATTGGAAATGAGCCCTTCAATGATGCATATTAAGTCCCCTTTTGTCACCTTGTCACATTTACTTACTGTGTGCTTTCCTGAGGTGAACAAGATTAGAAATAAAAATCAATTTCATACAATGTATAAACATCATTTTTGTCATGACGTCTAATAAAAGTTCAGAATAAATAAAAATTTATATATCTCATATATTGTATTTGCATTTTTTTTTTAATCTTATTTAACTATGGGGATTCAACCCAGTTGCCCTACAGGCACCACATGTGAAGTAGGCATTGGCAATTAGTCAGATATTTATACACTTATTTCCTATTTTATATGCTTACATGTGTTATATAGATTCTATTACCTAGCTATTTTAATAAACTATAAATATGTGTGGTACTAAAATATTTGTTTTGGCAGGGGTTGGGGGTTTGGTAGGGTTGGGGGTGGGTAATTAAAGTAATAGATACTTATTATGAACTATGCTGATTAAAGAATAGTGTGATGTTCAGGCTTACCAATGGTTTCAAACCAAAAAAATTGTGTGCGTGTTTTTTTTTTTAAATTAATCAAAAACAATGCAGAATTTCATCCCTGCATGGCATAAAGTAGGAAGGAGGAATTGAGTGGCCCCCATTTACAGTACACATTTTTATACTGCTGTACTTCTATTCCCCTATAACCGTGACATGTTCAGTATTGCACAAATTTTCCCACAGCCTGCTTTAAAATAAAATGTCAAAAAATGACCCCATAGTCATAATATGTATTACAATTATTACAGATATGGCCTTGGTATGTAGTTCTCTCCTTAGGAATTTCTGACATTTACATAAACATATTTCAATACAATGTCTATTTAATAACAAGTGCATCAACAGGCAGCTAAGCAACTGATGAACTAGTCATACTGGCTAATGAAAGTAAGTGCAGGACCACCAGATAAGGAAGTGTTTTAAATTATGGTTACATGCAAAACAGCATACTATTGTATGTCAAAATAGAGGGCTGATATTTTCCCCATACTGTTTAATAGAGTAGTATGCAGTTTTTATGTAG
Organism: Scorpiodoras heckelii; assembly: GCA_028566435.1. Classification (NCBI taxonomy): domain Eukaryota; kingdom Metazoa; phylum Chordata; class Actinopteri; order Siluriformes; family Doradidae; genus Scorpiodoras; species Scorpiodoras heckelii. The sequence continues at coordinate 9,364,845 of JAOVVH010000042.1, forward strand.
CCCATGATTCTCGTGGCTCACACTATGACTGCAACTTAAGTTGCATGAAGGGGGACTTAAACATGCCACAAAGAGAAAACAATTAAACTCTTTACATTATAAGTAGTTATTTACAACAGGTCAACTCCATGTTTAAATTGTTATTTTTGTTGGAAAAGCTATCTGTTATTTCTCTGCCATGACTGGTATTGAATGATGTCTCTCCTAACACTTTACCCCGATAAGAAGCATTGCATAGAACATTTGAAATGTAAAGTTGTCTCTCAAAATCACCTATTCTTCTTGGTCTAATTTTTTGTTCATTTTGCTTTTTTCACATGACCACAAACCCAAACGCATACATACATGCAACCACAATCATTCATTCATACTTGTAATGTATATTAATATCAAGATAATATATATTTTTTCTGGAGCATGCTCTCATCCTATCTTAAGTGGCTACATTTCAATCATACCACTAAACCTAAAGGCCCATTAATAGCCTAACCCAACACAAGTACAGGATCTGCTGGAAGATCTGACCTGAGCTTCTGTTACAGGATTCTGTACCCCTGCAAATTGTTTATGCTGCAATTTGGGATAAACCACAAATGCACATCATCATTTAGTATTAGTTATGTAATGATAATTGGTTAAGCTATGGACGATATGGATGAGTGTTCTTATTTGACCATAACAGTTATCTTGTAATCAGTCCCTCAACATGTTCTCATATCTTTTACATAAATCATCATTCTTTAATTGCTTAAAACTAATCACAAGCTTAATGATGGCTAATTTGTTGTTATTCGAAACTATTGCTTATATTTGATTTGGACAATTTTAGTTTTTTGCCCTTTTAGGGACGGGGCAGTAGTTCTAAAACGTCTGGAAACATTTCAGTTTGGTAGATAGATACATTGCTCTGGACCTCTAGTGTATAAACATCTGATTGTGCTCTTGATTGAGTGTCTGCCACCACTATTGCTTTTTCCTACATCTAAACCAGTAGAAAAAACACTGTAAGCCAGTTACAGACTAATCAAAACCATAAAAAAACAGTGAATAAAAATAATAAAAAATAAATTAGAAACAACACAACATAAAACAAATCCAAAAATATAAATAAACATCCCAGCCTCTATTTTGGCTTGTTATTATCATTATATATAAACTAGTGTGAAAAGCAAAAATCTTTACATTATGGAGTAAAAGAACATGCCACATTCTGAAAACGTTAAATCAGTAGTTTAAGGTGACATCTCTCCATGAAAAGAAAGAAAATTAGGCAATAATACAAAAAAAACAATAGATGCACAACAAAATTCTCAGAAACATTAGAGTCCCCGATACCGTAGAACAGTTGTGACTGACCCCAAGACCACACTGGTGATGGTTACGTAATGGCTTTGCAGTGGCTAACTGACAAACAAGACCTGACTTTTCAAAGCCTCAGAATCTCCCATACAATATTTCAGTCCTGTCTAGAATATATTTGTTGTCTCTTAATTCATGCATTCTTTTACTCTTATTATTATTCTGAATCCTCCTACCTTATGCCCAACTTTTATCAAATTGGTGAACAGTGTAAGGTCTTCAATATAAAGTTACATGCATTCGGATTCCACTGTACACTTCTTAAACACATCGCAAGAGAATAGAGAAAAACAGTCTGCATTCAGAGGACAAAAAATTACTTTTTTTCCATTCTGGAATGTAGAGTTAAGAATTGAGCATATGGCATTTGTGTTGTCACTTTCTTTTCCTTATTTTTTCTGTTTTCTTTCTGCTAAAAGGCTATCATGTTTGAACAAAAAAAAAAGTCGTTAACAATACAGGAAAAACCTATGAAGTTGTTTTCACTCATTTCCTTTCATTTATTTTTTCTACAATCCCTGAGATGAGAGAGGAGTCAAATTTGTTATCTAAGTAGCTACAGGAACATGGAATCACAAACCCTGGTAAGCAATGCACTGTGACCTACTGGATGTGGTCACATGTAATTAAACTTTGCTACTGTAACATTTTCTTGTGAGTACCAGTATCTATGCAAAGCACACTTTCATTATCAACATGTGAGCATTCTAATTATGAAGCTAACTGAAACCAACATTTCTGAGACCTTCATTTAATGTGTAATATTTTTCTTTACTTTATTCTGCTTCGTTACAGGGCCCTTGGGAAGTTGACAGGCTCCAGTAGTTGCAGGAGTGCATCTGGACTTCTGGAGACATCTGGAGAATCTTTGATTCTATTTGCTTGCCAGAACAGGGATGCTTTTTTAAGTCTGACTTTTAAGCACCCTACATCACAGAAAAAAAAGAAACAAGAAACATATTAGTCTTAGACTTTGTCTACTCCTACTTTAGAACACTTAATACTGCATTTGTAACATTGTTCTCATTAAATGTCTGCAAAGGAAACGGTATTGAGTACTTCAAGAACAAAGAACCAGAGAGGCTTTAAGAATACGAGAGAATTCTCAGATGGTATGTAACAAATAACATGTATCAATGTATTAAATGTGTCATGTATAAGTGCAGACCCAATGGAGAAAAATAGGCAGTATCCCTTGAGGGCAGTATTTAAGATTTGCCTATTTTCATCCAAGGTGGTCAAAAGCTATGAGTTATGCAATTCAATAAATGTCGTTACACAGCAAGTTCAAACTTCAGTTATGTCTAATCTAACTGTCGGCATTTTCTCCTTCGATTATTCCATATTTCCTCTTAACTAACTGATTAGTGAGTTTATGGCTGTTTACTAGCCTGGCTGAGTGGTTATCCTTGACAAACCACAAGTTGTTCATGGGTGAGCCGAACAATTTATCTGAATTAACATTACTTCCAACTTCTTTATTTAGTGTTGGTATTCCTTCCACACAACACACCTTTTTATACTACATTTGGATTGGATTTCATCCATATTTCATGCTATACCCAATGGGCAGCCACAGCATGCTACATGACTTGCATTTAAGTAGCTTGTGACCATCACAAGAATGCTGATTCTAACTCTGGCATCCCCTACACACACTTCATAGCAATGCCTAGGTTGGCAGGGCCTAGGACATGCTTGGTTGGCAGATCCGAATCTTGATTTAGCGTCGAATCTGGCTCAAGGCTCTTAGTCTAAACTGCTTGCTAGTAGCAAAGAACAGTTAATCAAAAGAAATCCAATCACAGTAAAAAAAAAGCCTGAGTTACTTTATAGATGACTCAATCACAGGCCAACTGACAGGGCTGAAGTGAAATCAAGGGTTGAGGAACTTAATTTATGAAAGTTGAGGAGCCCTTCCAACTCCTGCATTCAGTGAGGTTTGTTGATGGGGAAGTGTGATGAGTCACTGTGTCTCAGAGCACCCTCATGTCCCTAGAAGTACAGTTTTGCTGTCATAACTAGACCTGCTGGAGTCCATTGCACTCTGATCACACGATAAGTAATGAAGTAAAGGACAAATGAATACCTAATAATCAACTGTAGCTAATCAATTAAATATGACTATATGAATGTATGCTTGGGTTTTCTTTACACAAAGTGTATACCATGGTAAAATGTCAGAATGGTTTCTCTGGGAGTTCTGGTTTCCTCCCACAGCCCAAAGACTGTCAGGTGAATGGGAGATACTAAATTGTCCCTAGGTGTGAATGTGTGTGAATGTGTCTGTCTGCGTATCTGCCCTGTGATGGACTGGGTGTTTTCCCGCCTTCCACCCAATGAGAGGTGGGATAGGCTCCAGCACCCCCTGTGACCCAGTAGTAGGATAAGCAGTTTAGATAATGAGTGAGCAATCTCTAGTATCAGTAAACTACTGAGCTGACTAATGATAAATTGAAAATTGTCCAATTTCCAGAAAAGTTGAGACACTTTCTAAAAATGCAATAAAAACTGAAATCTGAATTTTGTTAATTCATTTGAAGATTTATTTAACAGACAAAAGAACAAAGAAAAGATGTTCAGTGTTTTCAATGACAAACTTAATTCTATTTGTTAAATATAAACAAATTTACAAGTAAATAGCTGCAACACACAAGTTGGGACAAATGCAAATTAAGACTGAAAGGTTATACAAGTAACACTGGAAGGTTCCACAATTAGCTGTTTAACTGGTAACAGGTGAGGCCATCAAGATTGAGTATAAAAGGAGCATCCACCAAAGGCTTAGTCTTTGCAAGCAAGGATGGGTCATGATTCAACACTTTGTGCCAAACTTCATGAGAGAGTTGTCAGTCAGTTCAAATACAATGTTTCTCAGTGCAAGATTGCAAAGAATTTAGGTCTTTCGCCATCTACAGTTCATAATATCATGAAAAGATTCAGCGAGTCAGGGGAAATCTTAGTGCCTGAAGGCCAAGGGTAGAAACCGCTGCTGAATGTGTGTTACTATCAAGCCCTAAGGTGATATTGTTTGAGAATCCATCATACTACTATGATGGACATAGCCACATGGTCTCAGAAGTACTTTGGAACATCACTGTCACTTAACACAGTTCACTGCTGCATCAAGAAATGCAACCTGAAACGGTATTATGCCAAGCAGAAGCCATATATTAATTTTGCACAGAAACACTGGCAAGTTCTCTGGGCCTGAAGTCATCTGTGATGGACTGAAAGACAGTGGAAACTGGTCAGACAAGCCCATGTTTCAGCTTGTTTTTGGAAAAAACAGACAATGGATTTCATGTGCCAAAGATGGAAAAGACCATCCAGACAGTTACCAGTGAAAAGTGCAAAAAACAGCCATCTGTGATGGTATGGGGTGCATCAGTGCCCATGGCATGGGTGCTCTGTATATATCTTTGAGGGTACCATTAATGCAGAGGCTTACACTGGTCAAGTTTTTTTTTGGACAACATCTTTTAGAACTCCATGTCTATTTCAGCAGGACAACGCCAGGCCTCATTCTGCATGAGTTACAACAGCATGGCTTGACTGGCCTGCCTGCAGTCCAGATCTGTCTCCTATTGAAACTGTGTGGCATGTTATGAAGAGGAGAATTAAACAACAGTGACCACGGACTGTTGAGCAGCTCAAGTCTTGTACACATCAAGAATGGGCAAAAATTTCACTTGCAAAACTGCAATAATTAGTATCTTCAATTAGCAAACAATTAAAATGTATAGTTAAAAGAAAAGGTGATGTGGCCCAGGCCCCGGTCCCAACTTTCTTCAAGTGTTGTGCAGGCATCAATTTCTAAAATTGTTTATATTTAACAAACAGAATTAAGTTCATCATTGAAAACACTGAAAATCATTTTGTCATTTTGAAAGTTAAATAAAGCTTCAAGTGAATTAACAAATTTCAGTTTTTATTGCATTTTTAAAAAGCATCCCAACTTTTCTGGAAATGGGGTTTGTACATGGGGGCAAATAATTAAAATAATAATGCTATACTGCCAAAAAAGTGGGAGTGTCCGGGGTAAAGACTGCAGCATCCCATGTGAAAATCTGAGCCGATTAGAGAGCAGACTCAGGTCTCCTGCTTGCCAGAAGTTTAAGGACCTACAGGGGTTAGACAATGAAACTGAAACACCTGTCATTTTAGTGTGGGAGGTTTCACCGCTAAATTGAACCAGCCTGGTGGCCAATCTTCATTAATTGTACATTGCACCAGTAAGAGCAGAGTGTGAAGGTTCAA
>JAOVVH010000042.1:9398343-9413997 GCA_028566435.1 Scorpiodoras heckelii
CACTAATGTTCTATAGACTTTATATATATATATATATATATATATATATATATATATATTTACTGTACCTACATACAGTACATACACACAAACACACACACAAAATAATTTAAAGCAGCTTTAAAATTCCCAAACGCTATGTAAGATTTCCAGGGTTTATAAAAACAAAAAGAAGACACGCTTAATTGTACTTTTTTCCTAACTAATGGCTGAGAATATCCACATACTTGTCAGCAGTTGAAAAGTGAAGCCAAAATGCCTTTGGCTTTTCATGGCTGGCCACAGTACCATTTTTAGCCTCACACACACCCACATTAGTGGATGGCATTGCCAAACTAATATTTCTAGTTACATGTTGTATTTCATGTGTAGCTTCTACTATTTTCTTTATTGTTGTAGTAAAATACAAAGCATAGGAAAATATCTGTCATCAATATCAAAGCATTGCAATTACAAGAAAAAAATTAGGGCAACATTTTATAATAGTTAATAAACCATTAATATATATGAACAAATTATTAGTTATTCGGAACGTGACAATTAACAAAATTATAAAGATAGTCCATTAATGTGTAAATATACTATTAACTAATCATTTGATGGTGATAAATCATTAGTTTTTCACCATTTAAATATTAACAAATGTTTATAAATGCCACTTAATGTTGCTAATGTGTGTATACATTAATTTTGTGAACCTGAATCCTACCACTATGTCCCTAGAAACACTTAAAAAACTGTAATAAATTTAGTAATTAAAGAAAAGTTTTCATTGACAAATTATAACAAATAACAATTTGCAGAACATACATTTATTCAACTTGTAAACTTCAGCTACTTCACTTGAATTCATAATTTGTCTCAACCAGATATCATATGGACCATTCTGCAAAACTTTCTAACTAATGTGATTGAGTATGCCAGGTAACTATCTTACAAAACAAATGTCTTTTTCAAATCAAGAAACTGTTTATAGTTGACAACAGTAGCCACCATTTTTCTCAATGAACCAGGGTCCTTTAAGTGGCATTGCATTAAAATGCACATATGATTTTATAGGAAGAAAATCACACATAGTTAACATAACATATTCAACTACATCTCTCATTTGCTAATTGCCAAATTCTGCATGACATATTCACATTCATAAATGCTGCATTAAATAAAATTTAAAAGTTGGTGAAGAGTTATTACTAGGTTCTTACTATTTTGGAAGATAACCCATGCACAAACCACTTCTCACTTTTTCTTTAGTAATATAAGTGTAATTTTGGTGCTTTCACATTCATACTGTTGTCTTTCATTCTGCACATATATGTTGGTGAAATGTTCAATAAAACAAACCCTATTTCCTGAAAATTTGGGACACTTTCTAAAATGCAATAAAAACTGAAATGTTAAGTGTTAATTCTCTTGAACCTTAATTTAATGGATAAAAGGACAAAGAAAAGATTTTCAGTGTTTTGAATGACAAAATTAACTCTATTTGTTAAATATAAACAAATTTGGGAAATTTGGGATAGAAGCATGTTTACCACTGGGTCACAACAACTTTTGATTTAATTATACTTTTTAATTGTTTGGGAATTGATAATATATGCATAAAAATTATTTTGACAAAAACTCAGAATGTGTCACATACCTGACTCTGAAGTGCTTGTTGCTGGTAAAGGGACATCCTTGCCTTTGTTTGCTCATCAGTAGTGGGACTGAGAGGCTTGGGATCTGACAAGGATCTCTGGACATTCTTCATTGGTCGGGGTAAACTCTGGTGCCTCTGTGGTGACTCAGCTGTATAAGACTTCTGCTGTGGTGTAACATGGGCTTTATTCAGCCTCTCGCTAGATGAGAAGGATGTCTCCATGATGCGGTGTGGTGATGAAGGAGATACAGGAGAATATAGAACCTGAGGGGATTTGGGTGGTTGGCGAATCACACTGGACAGTGACTCATTGTGCAGATGGTGCTGCTGGTAGCCAATGTCCAAAGGATCTGGTTTACGTCTCTCAAATTTTGAAACACCTTGTTGACGAGAGGATACTGGATCTGCTGACCCCACTAGTTGTGTACTGCTGGAATATGGGCTAATGGTGGTGGCCATATTAATCTGTGGAACTACCACACCTTGAGAATAGGGCTCAGGGTCAGTCTGACAAGCTAAGCTTTGTCCCTTTTGGGTTCTCTCTGGACCAGATATGTAGTGGACAATCTCAACTTTGTTGGGATCTGACACAGTGACATGTATTGCTGGGGAGATTTTCCCTAGCTGATCTATCTCTGTTTGGCAAGAACAATCCTGAATGGTCTGGATGGCAATACTTGAGGATGCAACTTTGGCAGTTAGCGATGAAGTTTGTGTTTTAAGATCAGCACCTGATTCAGAGTGCCTGGAAAACCGAGAACGTCTCCGTCTGACAGGTTGTTCCCATTCTGCTTTATCTTCATCATCATCTGTCTGAACACTGCAATCCACACTACGCCTAGTCCTTCTTCTTCTGGACATGAGATACCTTTCCTCTTCATCCTCATCATCTGTTTGTACACTGCTGTCTACAATTCTAGTAGGCAGGGAAAACATTGCTACCTCTCCCTCAATACCATCCTGTAGACGAGGCATTGATCTTTGTTTCCGCATAGACCTATTATCTGCTTGCCCCTCATTGTACCTCAGACACATCTCTGATGCAGAGCTGGGCAGAGACCTGGAAGGCATCTGAATATCACCATGTTGTATATCTGGGGGTAGGTCTTGTGGCTGAATAATTCCGCCACTTTGGTCACATATAATTTGGGTACTAGCTGCTCCAGCCACAGCTGCAGTCTTTTGTCTCTTTTGTTCCTCAAGATGCTGCTGAAGCTGTTGCTGCAGAGACTGTATTTGGTCAAGCTGCTGCTTTTGCTGAGCAAGTTGTTCTCTCTGCATAACCAGTTGGCTTTCTCTCTCAGCTTGTTGCTGGTGTAAAACCTGGTGTTTAATGGTCTGCAACTCCTGAATCTCCCGTTGCACAATCATATGCTCTTTTTCCCGGTGCCGCTGCAATTCTGCACGTTCCCTTTCAAGCTCATCCTGTAGCCGCAGCTGCCTCAATTTTTCTAGCTCTATTCTCTCTCTCTCTAACTGCAATAACTTTTCCTGTTGACGATGCAGGAATTCTTCTTCTATCTCCTTTTCTTGTGGAAGACCTCCCAGAGTGGTTGATGTAGTGGCTGTAGCTGATTGTGAAGGACGTGGTAGCTGTGTTGGAAGAGATTGTTGTGGAAGTTGACTGTGAGTGACAGGATAAAGCTGCACTGGAATTTGGGAAGGACCCTGTGTTTGAAGATGGGGCTGAGAAAGGTTTAATGGCTGCTCCTGAGATTGGCTTGGACTGACGGGAGCAACCACTTGTGTTGGCATAGGTGTGGTTAGGCTACTCTGTACAGCAGAAGACTGGGTTAGTGCTGCAGATGTCCCAATACCTGTAGAGCTTACTGCAGACTTTCCAAGATAGAGAGGTGCATCTTGCTCTGTGGTGATTGCAACTGTCTCATTTGTAGTAGCAGTAGTTGTAGCAGGACCATGAGTAGGTGTTGGAAAATGGTAAGGTGTCTGTCCTGTAAGAGGCATCCTAGGGGCCACAGGCATTCTGTTGAGGCTGGCCAGAGGCACTGGTGTGAGGTATGGTCTGTAAACACCTCTTAATAATGGGCGCAATACAGAAGCTGGCTGAGTTGTTATTGGCACAGTGGATGCAATAGGTGTGTTGATAGTTGAATAGATCATGCCATCAGCTGCTCTAAAAGCTGATGGATACATGGCTCTAAGGCTTGCTTGTCTTGCATTGATGAGACTGGTAAGAGCTTGGGAAAAGGGCTTTCCATCTGGACCATACATAAAACTGGGTCTAATACTCTGCTGCAAATTAATTCTGCCTGGTTGACCACCTTCTCGACCTAACTGCAAGAGATCAGGGTTGCTGCCATACCTATCCATTGAATTGAGGGCTGCACACATTCTGCTAATCTCTTTAGCAGTAGTGGCACTATACTGGGCAAGGTTAGACTCTGGTAAACTAGAATGGTCACAGGATGAGTATCCATAATCTGAACTTATGTTGGACAGGGAACTGTACCTGCGCATTGGGAGAGCTGGAGCTACCATATCTCCCTGACGAAGATCTGTGTAGGAACCATACTGAAAACCCATTCCAAGAAATCCTCCTTCATAACCATGCTTAATTGAGTTTAAATCCATTGAGAATTCTACAGAGGCTTGCATATCAGGTTTAGAAGTATAGGACTGGAGCCCTGCTTCTGCAAGGTTGGTCTCAGACAAGGATGGTTGTAACCGTGCAGGGAAAGGTAGTGTATATGATTTCAAGGTGAAATCATGATAGATTTGTTTATCTTGCTTTGACTCTATTGATTCATAGAGCTGTGGTGGTGCAGAAGGGGGCCTTGATTGATCACTTACATTTGTCATCTCATCTGCCTTTGGTTTTTGGGAGAATGGTCCACCCACACAGCTACCACCAAAGGGCAAGTTATAAACTACATCACAGCAAGCAACCTGATTCTCTTTCTTGAGTTGACCAGTAGAATCCTGGCTTTCCTCTGATTTGATGAACTGTGTCAGAGGTTTTCCTTGTGGAGTACTGTCCATGTGGACCATCATAACTTGAGGCTGAACAGGTGATTTACTCTTCAACTCTACAGAACTGCCAATGTTATACATCTCAGGTGCCAGAGCTGGAGATATTGCACTGACAACAGGGGTGGTGCTTGTCTGGGTGACAATTAGATCCTTCTTTAATAGTGGAAATTGACTAGATACACTAAGCTTTGCAAAAGAAGAAACTTGCTGCTGTTGAACCTGGTGATGTTGCTGAAGTTGCTGCTCTAAAAGCTGTTGTTGATGCTGTAGCTTCTGCTGTTGCTTAAGCAACTGCTGCTGTTGAATACTAAGAGCTTCCAGCTTGGCATCAATATTTGGTATAGATGAGTCAATTGGTTGTTGTTTGTTCTGTAAAAGGCATACCACTGTTCCCATGCCCTGGCCCATATCTGTTCTGTTCTGAAGGGGATCACCATAAACTACAGGATGTTTGGGTTGAGATATGAACATTGAGGCTGCAACAGTTACACTGACTGTTGTTGCTGTTGAAACAAGATGTGGCTGTTCCTGAGCATTCAAGTTCACTATAAGAGGCTGGATAGTTCTGGATTGGTGAATAGGGCTGCCTTCTGCACTACTTGAATATTTTCTAGACTCTGAGGCCAAGGGAGTCAAGTCCATTCCCTGATCTGTTATAATAATTGAAGATGACTTAGTAGCAGTTCTTAAGTCTGCCACACTTGCACTGTGTACCTTTTGTCCTTGTTCAACTCTTGAGGTGCCAGGGACTGTGGAAATACGGCAAAGAGATATGTTTTCCATAGAAAGTGATCCACGAGCATAAGAGCTAGCAGTAGTCACCATGCTTGTACCAACATTAACTCTCTCAACTTTATGAGTTCTATAGAAACCATGCAGAGGTGACTGCTGGTGTGGTGGTGTGTCAGGAGGGCTTCCAAGTGGGGAATAAGCATCAAATGATGAGGAATGGCTAAACTTTGTTGGAGAAGGTAAAGGCGACGTGGCAGTATTAACTGTAACTGGCTTAGGAGGGCTAGTTGGCTCTGATCCAATTGTTATTACCATAAAATTTCCATCCTGTGAGGACTGCTGTCTAAAGAGTCGTGGTGACATAGCTCTATGAGGTGTCTGAGTGGCCTGTGCCATAATAGGAGATGTTGGGCAAGAAATTTCAGAGGGTACTATCATTGGGGGACTGAAAGTCTGAGTTGAAAATTCAGCTGTTTTTCTGGAGGGAGACCGGGCTGGTATATGAGTTGGAGGTGAAGTAGGAGAAAGTGGTGGACTTCCTTTGTAGTATGCATGGACATTATGAGAGCGTAATTCAGTTACTGACTCTAGTTGTGTTGCACTATCTCTTATTTGGACTCTTTCTGAGGCTCTCCTTGCCTCCCGTTGATTATAAGCATGAGTGATTTCAGCTATCTTGTTGGAAACACTTGAAGTACTGGTGGAGGTTGTGACTGAGCTGCTTGTGTGTCGGCCATACAGGGTGGACTGCTGTGAAGTCATTGTTTGACTAGTAGTGGTTTGTGAGACATTGACAGCATCCCTGGCATATACTCCATATGCAGTGATAGTAGTGGCAGCAGGTGAGGGTATGATGGCATTTTTGCCAGCATGACTTCTAAGTCGATCTTTATGCTCATCCTTGGAAAAGTGTTGAGTAACTCTGACATCAGGTATTCGTCCTCCTGTTCCAGTTTCTGAAAATGATACCGGGGCTGAGAGTTGTGTAGGGCTTGTGCCAGGGGTGAGGAGGGCATTACTCTGCTCCAGGAGTTTAGCAAAAGCTGATCCTGTGTCTAGCAGTTGTTTATCTGCATAAGACACATCCATTTCCACCTGATCATCCAACTGCTTGGTAATGTTTTGTGAAGTCTGACGTATTTCCTCATAGATATCACTTGCCTCCTCATTCTCATAGCTTGTATCATCTTGGTCAATATAGTCATACTCATCTTCATATTGCTGTCCATTTCTTCTATCATCTTCTTGATAGGCACTAGGGTTATACAGTTGTGCTGACTGCTGTTGCTGCTGTTGCTTTTGTTGTTTCTGTAACATCTCTGCTTTCTTCATCATTTCTTCATAAACTTCCTCTGCACTCTTTAGAGGCTTTCCACTTGAAGAGGTAGTAGTAATAGTAGAACAGGATGTAGTCTCTGGCTTTTCAGTAGGAGAATACAGTAACATGAATGTAGGCAGATTGTACTCACTACCAGATTTGTAGAGTTTAGATGACATTTCAAACCCTTCAGCCTCAGAATCAACTGAAGGGGAGTATTCTGAGCAGGAAGAGCGATGAAGTTCCTCCATTTCAGCAGCTTGTCTCAGCTCCTCTGTTGGGGATGCATCTTCAATGGGGGACAGGTTGCTTGGAGGAGTTTTGGACCGTTCCCTTCTTCTTTGTGCCCTCAGCTCTTCTTTATCTCGTTTAGTTTTTCTGGCAGTACTTCGGATTCTTTGCTGCTCCACTTCTCGCATTTTTTCTTGCTCCCTCAGGAGTTCCTCTTCCTCTCTCAGCTCATCTTCCTCTGAGGAGTCTTCTATGGTGGGCAGGAGGGGGCCATGAGAACGGTGTCTTGCTTTCCTCTGTTGCTTAGCCTCTTCTAAACGTTGTCTCCTGCTGGGACTGCTATCACTGTCATCCTCCATGGAGGATACAGAAGTAGGAGATGTTCCTGAGTTGTAGCTCGAAGTTGTAGGAGGGAGTGTGGAGGAATACTCCCCCCTTGATCGCTCCTCTGGGGAACCTGTTAGGCTTTCCATTTCAAGTTCAGGCTCTCTGTCCAGACTCAAGTCATTTTCATTGCTTAGTTCCATGTCTCGGCTGTAACTGTTGGTGTTGTTCAGTTCTATGGTCTTGAATCTACGTAGGCCTCCTTGTGAGCCAATTAGATCCTCCTCTCCTTCCTCAGCTGATCCCTTATAGATTTCACAGGTAGTTTTGCTTTCCTCTTCAAAGCTGCTTGAATGGTGAGTGAGGCGGCGTTTTTCTTTCCCTGAGTCACTTATGTGCTTATGTATTTTTTTTGGCTTGTGGTATCCATATCCTTCATCATCTTCCTCTTCCTCTTCCTCATCTTCCAACTCATCTTCATCCTCTTCATCCTCATTTTCTTCATCTGCACTCATTTCCATGATCTGCCTTCGCATAAACTCTTCATCAGTTATATCAGCAGGCTTTTTCTTTTTCCTTGCCTCTCCAGCAGCTGCTACTGTTCTGAGCACTTGTTTGGCCTCCCAGTCAGTTGGGTCTTCCTCCTCTTCCATAATATCCTCTAGATCTTCATCTGAGTCATATTGCTCTGAACTAATTGATAGTGACTGCGATCTGTGCTTTCTGTCATCAGTGTCTCTGTGGTGCCGTTCTCTACCACGCTGTTTGTCCCAAGTTTTCTCTCCTTCAGAGAATACCTTTGACTCAAGTAGAGGTCGCATGGAGCTCTCAAGTTTAGTTATCTCAGAGGGGCTTGGTGGTGTAAGGTTCCCAGACATACTCTTCTCACTTAACTTCATTTCTTCTTCATGGATAAGGCCGGTAATTTCACTGTGTGAGCTTGATATCCCATCTGAAGAGTAGCCTGTATCACTCAGGCTCTGTGGACTCCGTGATAGGTCATGGGTGCTGTTTGTTTTGCTTGTCTCCTAAGGAAAACCAAAAAATATAAAATTACACAAATTAGACTGTTAATTATATCAGGAACATGGACCCAAACTAGATTTAAATTATAAGTCAACTCATTCTAGACTTTGGATTTTGGACATCTTAAATCACTTCATTCATTCATTAATTAAGCTGCTTATCCTACTACTGGGTTGCAGGGGGTGCTGGAACCTATCCCATCACTCACTGGGCAGGTTGCCATTCCATCGCAGGGCAGACACGAAGACATACATTCACACACACACCTAGGAGCAAGTTAGCATCACAGAGATGTCATCCAAGGAAACTTAACCCAGGCCCTTCTTGTTGTGAAGCGACAGCACCACACATTGTGCCACCATGCCAACTTATCTTAATGCACTTGCAATTTGCCAAACTATTGCTGGACTATGCAAATGTAAGATGAATATGTTACTAAATTTCAGATGAATCAGTTCATCAATTTCATTTCTGGTGTGCAGTGGGGAAAATAAGTATTTGATACACTGCCGATTTTGCAAGTTTTCCCACCTACAAAGAATGGAGAGGTCTGTAATTTTTATTGTAGGTACACTTCAGCTGCGAGAGATAGAATAAAACAAAATCCAGAAAATCACATTGCATGATTTTTAAATAATTAATTTGCATTTTATTGCATGAAATAAGTATTTGATCACCTACCAGCCAGCAAGAATTCTGGCTCTCACATATCTGTTAGTTTTTCTTTAAGAAGCCCTCCTATTCTGCACTCATTATCTGTATTAATTGCACCTGTTTGAACTCATTACCTGTATAAAAGACACCTGTCCACACACTCAATCAATCACACTCCAACTTCTCCACCATGGCCAAGACCAAAGAGCTGTCTAAGGACACCTGGGACAAAACTGTAGACCTGCACAAGGCTGGGATGGGCTACAGGACAATAGGCAAGCAGCTTGGTGAGAAGGCAACAACTGTTGGTGCAATTATTAGAAAATGGAAGAAACACAAGACAACTGTCAATCTTCCTCGGTCTGGGGCTCCATGCAAGATCTCACCTCGTGGGGTAAGGATGATTCTGAGAAAGGTCAGGAATCAGCCCAGAAGTACACAGGAGGACTTGGTCAATGACCTGAAGAGAACTGGGACCACAGTCTCAAAGATTACTGTTAGTAACACACTACGCCGTCATGGATTAAAATCCTGCAAGGCAAGCAAGGTCACCCTGCTCACGCCAGCACATGTCCAGGCTTGTTTGAAGTTCACCAGTGACCATCTGGATGATCCAGAGGAGGCATAGGAGAAGGTCATGTGGTCAGATGAGACCAAAATAGAGCTTTTTGGTATCAACACCACTCGCTGTGTTTGGAGGAAGAAGCAGGATGAGTACAACCCGAAGAACACCGCCCCAACAGTGAAGCAGGGGGGTGGACACATCATACTTTGGAGGTGCTTTTCTGCAAAGGGGACAGGACGACTGCACCATATTGAAGGGAGGATGGATGGGGTCATGTTTTGTGAGATTTTGGCGAACAACCTCCTTCCCTCAGTAAGAACTTTGAAGATGGGTTGTGGCTGGGTCTTCCAGCATGACAATGACCTGAAACACACAGCCAGGGCAACTAAGGAGTGGCTCCATAAGAAGCATTTCAAGGTCCTGGAGTGGCCTAGCCAGTCTCCAGACCTGAACTCAATAGAAAATCTTTGGAGGGAGCTGAAACTCAATGTTGCCCAGCGACAGCCCCGAAACCTGAAAGATCTGGAGAAGATCTGTATGGAGGAGTGAGCCAAAATCCTTGCTGAGGTATGCAAACTTGGTCAAGAACTACAGGAAATGTCTGACCTCTGTAATTGCAAACAAATGTTTCTGTACCAAATATTAATTTCTGTTTTTCTATTCTATCAAATACTTATTCCATGCATTAAAATGAAAAGTAGTTATTTAAAAATCATACAATGTTATTTTCTGGATTTTCTTTTAGATTCTGTCTCTCACAGTTGAAGTGTACCTATGATAAAAATTATAGACCACTCCATTCTTTGTAGGTGGGAAAACTTGTAAAATCGGCAGTGTATCAAATACTTATTTTCTGCACTGTATGTGCACCATCAAACTAAATAAAATCTCACCAAAGGGCATGTAAAATTGAATTAAATAAATATTATATAATCTATAATTGTTGTTTATAACTAAGTAAGTAGAGTACTATGAACAATAGCATAAAAAAGCACACAGTGTTAATAATCACAAATGTGTACAGAAGAACCGCAAACCAAAATATTGGTACTCTCTCAGGTAATTAGTCCTTTATTTGAGTGATAGGCACTGTTGCATACAAGATGCACCACAAGATGGGCAGACATGCTAATCAACAACACCAGAACATCACTGCACACATCAATACTAAAGTATGTTTCCAGTGAAGGACAATCTTAATGCTACATACATTTTAGGCAATTTGGTGACTTCAGCTTTTGGACTATTGGACCATCTTTACAATTTTTGAGGACGTCCTAATTAGAAAACCTTTAGCTACAGAATTTAACAACAACCTTGGACACAAATGCTAAACTTAATTTTAACAATTTTGTTGTTATAGTAGATCTAGAATAACTGTGAATAACTATGAGTGTAAACTGGGGTGTGTCATGAGCATATTTTGTATGACTCTCACTATCTGGAAACTTGTATCCCTGCAGCTGAATCATCATTTGTGCTAAAATCATAGCTGTTTTAATGCCATACAATGGTTTAATGAATCAGATAAAGATTTATTCAAACATCATTCTAGGAACTCAAATTTGTTGCCATTTACTATTTTACAGATTTGGTGCTGTTTACAACTGCATTCTGATGTATCAGGTTACCATCTATGAAAAAAAGTCAGAAAATACCAAGAATAAATAATGTCAAACGCTATGCCTTATTTTGCGCATTCTTGTACATAGTGCCTTTTCAAGCTATATTTTTTAAGTTTGAAAAAGTTTGAAAAATTTGCTCCATTAAACAATGCTCTGAAATAGAATTACCTCATAGTATCTGGATCGCTGTGAGTCCCTTTTCTCATCCTTAGTTGTGGTGGTCACAATGGGTTCTGTTATTCCTTTCTTATAAGTAGGTTTAATTTCCTCAGTTACGGCAGAAACATGCTCAGGCTCACTGATCAATTTTGGCACAGACTTGTCCTTCCTCTGTGCTTCACTGACAGATTTAGTTGTGGTAGGAATTGAAGAGGACTGTGAAATGGGTTTTGTATCACCTGCCACTTTGACTATAGCTGCAGCAACAGGAGCAGCTCCATCAGCTGACAGAGTTTTCTTCTGTCGTGGCATTGCATCGGGCCCTTCCTGTTGATCAGCAGATACTTTCTGAGATGTTGCCTTTGGAGCAGGATGCTGACCGGCCAGGACTTGGTGCCGGGGTGAACCCATTTGTTGGTGTTTTGGAGATGGATATGGAACAGGAAGTGGGGAGTCATCAAGTCCACCAGACATTACTCTTTGGGTCTGACAGTTTAGACAGAGCCATTCTTTTTTCTGAAAAACAAATAAATAAACTAATGAAACATTCTGCACTTCAAAGGAGATGTGTTACATTATATCAAGATGTTGAAAAATAATTAAAAAACAACTAATAAAATAAAATAAATAAAACAAATAAACCAGCCAATAACCCAACCAACAAAAAACAAACAAACAAATAAATAGATCAGTAAATCGATAAGTAAAGAAATAACAAATCATGACTATAACTAATGCTTTGACTTCTTTGTGAGAAAGTACACCATTGTTACAACAAATGAAATCAGAGTGCAAGTTTATAGCCAGGTGAAGGAAGGAAGGGAAACATTCTTGACAGAGAGTCAGGCCTGTTTTTCTCCATGATTAACACTTTACAACACAATAAATTAATTAATGCTTAAATGCTTATTAACTAAGCAATAAGTAATGAAATGTTACCATGGTAGTTCTTCAATAATTACTAATCACTGTTATAACTTACTGTGTTAATTAAAGTGTAATGATTTGTTAAACAATAACTGATACATACATATTACCATTATTCTTTGTGCTCTTTGTTAAATCAATCATTTTACACTTTACACTTGTATACACTAACTAGTAACTAATATCCGAAATTGGATAACCAGCCATTACAGCATTGTCAGCATAGTAGAGATGAGTAGCTCAAGTACTTTAGTTACCACAATTGTTTATGTTGTATCCTGCATCAGCCTAATGAGCAAATGTACTGGGTTATGTGCTATTTTATGCAACATTAAAATGTTACAGTACTTTACTGTAAATATGTTTTACAGTTGCTAACCCAAGTTTCCAGTAAATTTCTATAAAATTTAGAGATTTCTTACAGTGTAATGCTACACTACTGAAGGATAGGGCCATTTAATCATTGCATCCAAAATACCTTAAGCATGATTTAAATACAGAAAATACATTTTATTTTAATATTATTAAAATTTAGCATTATTATATTGTCTAGATGCAATCTTAGCTACAACTAGACAAGCATTTTTCCTTAAGAAAATTCAGAGGAACTGCATAGTAGAAACAATGGTATTCCAAGTGGTTGCTTGGACATTGCTAGGTTGTTACATGGTGGTTGCTAAGGTATTCCATGTGGTTGGTAGGGCATCACTAGGTAGTTTCTAGGTGGTTGTTAGGGTATCTCAAGTGGTTGCTAGATTGTTGCTAGGTCATTGGTAGGTGGTTGCTAGGGTATATTAAGTGGTTGCTAGGGTGTTGCTAAGCCTATTCCCATGCTTGAGCATGCTTCATCTGCATTTCCTTTGTTTGCCCTTTTCCTGCCAAACTTCCTGTACCACTTGTCTGGCATGCTGACCTCAACACACTCAGGCATGCAAGCTTAAGTTGAGTTTGTAGGTGAAAGCATAAGGATTTTAGATGAAAATGTTTTGTTGAAAAAGTGCATTCAGAAAGTTTACAGCTTGAGTGGTGGTGATGTCATCCACTCTAGCTTTTCTCCATTCAAATCAATAGGAAAAGAATGAAGGATAGACAGAAAGAGAAGGATGAGTGCAATGCTTTGCAATGTGCAATCAATAATTGTAAAAAAAAAAAGATAGACTTCAGAACTGGCATCTGACAGTAGCTTGTTTGTTGATAGTGCAGCTGTCTTCCAAAGCTTTTTTTTTTCTCAATGAAATACTCAGCATTCTCTGGAGCAACTGCAAATACACAAATCCAATGGCCCTAATGTAGAAATAGTGTGGACAGACAGAACTACCCACATGTTGAGTCAAGTCTGAAGCGGTGACATAATTACAATTAAGTTATAATATTGACCAGATTTATAGTCCCATTCTGTTTATTATCAGGTCTCCACAAAGCTATTAATTCCAATTTCTGATGACTATTATGTTGCACTGTCAGGGCATTATAGCTCATAAAAGCATTTTGAAGTTTTAGACTTTATTTTTTTAACTTTGTCAAACTGAAAACAACAACAACAACAATATGAACTTATAAAGAGGAACACAGCCAAATATTAGAGTTTCATCAAATTAAAAATGAACAGTTAACAAGATTTGAAGCTTGAGAAAAGTCAGTTATTTGTTCCAGTGTGCCTTCCAAAACTATTGCATAACCAGTCACATGCCTAGTTGCATAACTAGACATGTGACCACCAGAAATAATTAGCTTTGCCAAGCAAATGCATGAGAGAAATAGGAATTGCTGATATTAATGTTTTCTATTTGATAGAAAATTTTATGCAATTTCAGTGTGGGTATATTCTGCACCTTCAGTTTAGATGTCAAAGTCATTGTCTCTTTCAAAAATGCTGTGGAAGAGAGAACAGTCACGGATACCTGGCACTGATGCACAACACTTATTTAGCTAATTATAGACTACAGTGAAGGCCTTACAAAAGCACCATCTGTGATATGCTAAAAATGATGGGGGGAGAGAGACAGAAACAGAAAAGAGGTACATTTTACAAACATTAGTTGTGTAATAGGTTAATATCCGTTGCAACACTATTTGAGCAGAGATAATCTTGGCATCCTTATATCTTTGCTACCGGGGGAAGATCAGCATTTTTGAAAGCCACAGTAACTAGGCCACAGATATGGGTCACTGCAGGTGTATCTTACACCTGTATTCCTACTTTCATCATGTCAGAGCATTGTATTCTATGCCTCAAATCAGCTTTTAATTAAAATACAAAAAACACATGTATACTAAGTTTATTATCAAAGGCAATGATTAAATAACTGCAGCAATAGTGTACATCTATCAATCTATATTACTGTGTAAGTAACCATCAGAATCCTTTCCTTAGTGTCATTTAACACATTGCATATTCACAGCATCCATACATAAAGATTCAACAAGCATAATCTGTTCTTTGTGAATCCTTTTTAACTGGTGGAACATGCTATTCTCATAGTCATGCACTGTGCTGTTTTTTGCATCTGGATAAATATCTAAACATGTCTCTAAAAAGTGGATTAATTGCAGACCTGAATTCAGAACTAGGACCACAAGGTTTTGATTTAACAGAGTTTAATTTTAAGTACAAGGTTTAATTCTGGTATCTCATCAGTGCACGTCAGACTTTCCACTTGCATTTAAAAGGATTACACTCCTACTAGCAGAAGTATCAGAGAGAGAAGGAGGGGTGGAGAAGCAGTGGGAATAGTGGCAGTGTTCCATGTAATTACAGGCTGTCATTTTGATCATTCTTTTTTTCCCCCTTCCTTTGCCTATCCTTCTGCTTTCTTAAACGTGAAATAAAAAAGTAAGAAATAACTTGCTTACAGTGTGCAAATAACAATTACCTCCACCACCACCACTATCACCACCACCATCATCATTATCATTATCATCTACACTATCATCACTACCAAGATCAAATGGGGGAGAAAGGAGTATTAATATGCTGTTGTTTTACAGAGTATATCCTCTCACCACTCAAAACATGCAAAAAATGTCTCATGAGTGGTACGAATTTACTGCATGGGTGAAGCACAACATGTCTCATTTAGCATTTGCTGCATGGGAGAAAATAAAACTAAAGCATCTAGAGAAGACATCAGTGAAAGGATATTTGAAATTACAAGTCCAATAACTTCTTTGATATCGTACAAGTTTACAACTGTTTTAAATATATGAAATATATGCAATGTTTTGGATTGAATGACCTTCATTTCTTAAAGTGATGATGGATTGTCATTTTTCTTTACTTAGTTGAGTCGTTCTTGCCATAATATGGATTAGATCATTACTCAAATAGGGCTATTTACTGTACGTATACCAACTCTACCTCTTCACAACACAACTGATGGTCTCAAACACATTAAGAGGGCAAGAAATTCAAGAAAATAACTCTTGAAAAGGCACACCTGTTAACTGAAAGCCATTCCAG
>JAOVVH010000042.1:9445517-9457422 GCA_028566435.1 Scorpiodoras heckelii
CTAATTGGTGTTAATTGGTCTTCCAGCTGTTCGTTATATGCTCAATTTCCTTTTTCCAGCCACTTATTGCTACTTGTCCCAACTTTTTTGGGATCTGTGAAATTTTGAATCAACATATTTTTCCTTTAAAATGTTACATTTACTCAGATTAAACTTTTGATCTGTCATCTATGTTCTATTATGAATAAAATATTGACATTTGCCATCTGCACATCATTGCATTCAGTTTTTATTCACAATTTGTTTAGTGTCCCAACTTTTTTGGACTCCGGTTTGTACTTAATGTGTGCAGTGGAGCACAACCCACGTTATAAAATTATCTTTTAAAAGAAGCTTGTAACAGCATTTTTCTACCAGAGATTTTATTTTTACATTTTTGTTTTAAAATATAAACTTTAAATATACTTTAAAATAATATAAATGAAAGTTTAAAATAATATAATTCTTAGCTGTTTGAGAAATTGCAAAAAGAAATTGAAATGCATTTGAATGTCCTGTTTTTCACAGTACTTGCTTTGTTTCTTTTGTTTTTTGCTGTGTTTCAAGAGTAAATAATAATTTAAAGATATATCCCTTTTTATGATTTATATAAAAAGTTATATTAGTGGGCTTAGACCTTTGGTGAATATGCTGAATATTCTCATTATCTTTATGTCTACAGGATTATTCCCAAGGATCAATATTATTGTGGTGTACTCTACTTCACTGGGAGTGACATATTCAATAAGAATATGAGAACCCATGCTCTTGAAAAAGGCTTCACCCTTAATGAGTACACTATTCGTCCACTAGGAGTCACTGGTAAGAAAATATAAATAAAAGAAATAACTTTTGTCTTACTTCAGTCTGTTTCATTTGCCATATATTCCAATAACCAAGAATAATTTCACTGTTAGTCTAAGGTGCTCTAATGCTGATGTTTTTTGAATGCTTTGAATATTGTGTGAGTTTTCTTTGTGAAAACGTTTTTCAGTTGATCTTTTGTAAGCACATACTTTAAAGCCTCCTTTTCAACTAGGTCCGATTTTACATTTCTTTTAATCAAAATAATTTCTCAACCTAGGCATTCTGAAAGTGACAGATAAAAATTTCACACCTATGCTGTGTTGTAGGTGTGCCTGGAGAGCCTTTACTGGTGGACAGTGAGAAGGACATTTTTGACTACATCCACATGAAATATAGAGAGCCAAAAGAACGCAATGAATAAAAAGTAATTGAGAGGTTTTCTTACTAAATCTGCCTCAGTAAAATTGTCTTCAGTGACATAATACAAGAGATTCACTTCTGTATGTGTGTGTGTGGTGTGTACAGAAGCAAGAAAGTATGTAGTGGGATAGGATAGTGTTGTGTGTTTTTAATGACATAGATGTTTTTAAAAGTTAAACTATGTCAACAATAAGTTGGCATCATTTAAATTATTTTACTTGTTTGCAGTTGTTCAACGTAATGTTTAGGAAAGTGTTTTTATGAAAACTATCGGTATATTAAAAATTGACATTTTTAGTGTAGAAGACAAGTACATTTCCAACAAAATGTTACATATTGACACAATTTGTGACCACTTTTGAAATTAGATGCAACTTAGTGTAGTCTACTCATGTATTATTGTAGCTGACTTTAGTATTCATTACTACTTATATTGACCATTTAGTGTTCATGTGATTAGCAATGGACTGTTTGTTTGTGCAACGTTTGATTTGACTATTAAACTTCACAACTGTAATGGATGGTTTGCTTACATCTTATTGAAAACAGTGCTGATTGTGCAAGATATTTTCAGTTTGTATTTTACACCCGACACGTACCAAGTACAGTGCTTCTACTGCTATTATGTGAGGTACAATGTATATAAAAAGTTTACACAGTCCATAAATAAAACCAAGATAAGTCATCCACCTTTAATGCAACCAACAAAATTCAAGTGAGAAAACAAAACCAAAAAGAATGACTAACTATAACTAATATTTTGTTAAAGCAATTTTTGCTTGTAATACAACAAAAGAGGACTCTTTTTGGGTAAGAGTCTCCCAACCACATCAAGCTTTGGCCATTTTATTCCATACGTCCTTGAAAAAAATGCTTCACATCTATGAAATGGAGAGGGGGTTGCTTGTGGACAATGGACTACTTTTTCAGGTCATTCCACAGGTTTTCGAAAGGATTTAGATTGGGCCATTTCAAAACACATTCTGAAGCCTTTTTTTCACTTTGTTTACATGGATTTTATATGTTGGGTGGTTATCATGCTAGAAACTGAATATTTTCTTCGTCTTCAGCTGTCTAACAGAAATATGTGAATTTTGTGCCTAAGTAGATTGATATTTAGAACTATACATGATTCCCTAAAACTTGACTAGATCCCCAGCTGAAGAGAAGCAGCCCCATAGCATGATGCAATCACCATGCTTCATTGTCAGTATGGTGTTGTTTAGGGATACACTGTCTTGTTTTTGCCCAAAAATATCTTTTAAAATTATGCCCAAAAAGTTCTACCTAGGTCTGTTTAGACCATTATATATTTTGCCACATGGTTTGGGTGATTATATGTATGTTTTGGCTAAATTTGTACATTCCATAAATACCCAAGTTGTAAAGAATATGACAGATTGTTGTAGATTTTGCAGCTGATGTACAGCACAGCATGCTCCTTCCTCTCCACCACCTGGGAAAAATGGCCCCCAGCCCTCTGCCTAATGCATCTGCCTGTAAGAAAGAAGATAGGTGAATGCAACCTCAGGCCCCCACACAGAACTGCTTTTATCTGACTAAAAGCCAGCTTGCACAGCTCTGTCCACTGGACCAGATCTGGCGCTGGCATTTTAATGAAGTCAGTCAGTGGGCTGGTGACATCCAAAAAATGAAGTACAAATCTCCTATAATATCCAGTCCCAGGAACTGCTTCACTACCTTTTTGGTCTTGGGCCATGGGAAGGCTGCAATCACTGCAGTCTTATTGATTTGGGGATGCGCCTGCCCATGACCCAAATGGAGGCCCAGATACCCAGGTACCGACCCAACTGCACATTTCTTTCGGTTAGCCGTGAGTCCGGCTTGTCTCAAGGACCTCAGGACAGCACTCAGGTGTTGTAAACTGTTAGTCGTTACTATAAATGACATCATCAAAGTATGCCACAGCATATGCATTATGTGGGCAGAGGATTCTGTCCAGGAGTCATTGAAACGTCATAGGGGATCAGAACAACCCAAGCAAAAGTTTGACGAATTTCTGTAACCCAAATGGAGTAGAAAGGACTTTTTTCACAAGCATAAAGGGAATCTGCCAATATCCCTTGGTTAAATCCAGTGTTGAATAAAAGTGTGCTGCTTGAGCTGTTCAGTTGCTGTGAGACTCCTCAGTTACCCCCATGTCAAGCATTGCCTTGAGTTAACCCTAGACAACCTGTGCACTCTGGGGTGGCAAGAAGTGGTCTCCACAGGGGACAGGGTGAATTGAATTTTTGGACCTCTGGTCCAGCTCCTCACTCTCTGTCACCACTGTTGCCCAAGCCACAAGAACTACTTCTCACCATGGGTCCTTGCCACTTGGCAAACAATTTAGAGCTCAATGTGGGCAGTAAAATGAGCCCTTATCTCCATGTGCAAATTCCTGTAGCTTATAAGAGTCTGACCCTTAATTATTATCAAACGTTTTTTGACATTTCATAACAATATAGCCTCCATATGCAAAATAACCCTTCCTGATGCATGCATATTTTGAATAAATAGCTAAAACTTAAGAAATAAATTTAATGAAAAATAAATTCTTCATTTGATTTTGTTGAAACTTTACAGCCCATTTAGGCCTATGACTGTAGGGTGCCCCATTGATTTTGACGAATGTGTGCCAATAGGGGGTGCTATGAATGCTAGAAAACTGTATCCCAGCATCCCAACATCAGATCAAGCTGAAACCTTGCATGCTACATCAGTGTGCTATATTATGAATGATAAATTAAGGACAAACAAAAAAGTCTAAATTGTTATTGCTATTGGTCAGTCAGCTTTCTGAAGGCATTTGACAGGCTTAAAATTTACCAATTACAATGAAAATAAATTTTTGTGGATATTTAAGGATTGCAAGTATATCTCCAACATAATTTTAGTTAGCAATATAAAATTGGACTCATGATTCTTTGCAGAACAACATTCCAATTAATGCTTTTAAAAGATATATAGTTATTGGCTTTCTTTAAGTGTATAAATGTTAGACTTTTCAAACTAGTCCTAGGATTTTCATTCCATCACATCAAATCAGGTCTTGTAATAATCTTCAGAATTTAAACTATCTAATCATTTGAAACTAAATAATTATCAAACAAATAACTTTTTGACTGTATGTGGCTGCAACACATTAATTAAATGTGTACCATTATCCCTTTTTTGAGTCATATTGCTGAAACTCTACCATAGTTTGTCTGATTTTGACCAAAATGGAAACATATTCAGAGGCAGATTATGGGGAAAATTGCAAAGTTTCAGCCAAATTGCTCCCCGGGAGGCTCTACAGTGCACAGTTATCTATTTTGCATATAATCACACATGTTGCACTTAAATACATAAATAGGCAGAAGTTAGGAAAAGCAGGTCACATCAACACTGAAAATTACAGACATACATGCATTGGTAGTATGATGCCTGCAAAGTTTGAGTTACTTGGGACATCGGAAAGCTCTACAGCCTAACATTAATTACTTAGCATATTGTGGCGACCATGTGGAAGAGTTGTAGAAAGAAGCCATTTCCCACTCTTTCTGCTCTTTTAACAGAATTCTTACTGTTTCTGTTTTTCATTATTGAACAACAAAGCTCAAACAAATGGGGAAAGGAGACTAAAATAAGAGGGAGGAGGAGGGGGACAGACACAACAACATAAAACACACTCATGGTAGGCAGAGAATATTCTCGCAGCAGCCAATCTGCCACCCCCCAAGGGTCAGCCATCCAGGTGACCCATCAGGCAAACTTGCAAGACAGGACAGAGAGAGCAAACAACAACAACACAAAACAATTAGTCTCTAATGAACCCCTTCAGCCTTATAGGGGTTATCCTGGTGTGATGAGGCTGCCCCTGGCCTCTGTCGGAACAGGGATACTCAGTCCTTTCTTTGGCCTGCCGCACGATTCATCCCTGGAACTGTTGGGGCTAACAGTCTCTGTGCTGCGGTGCCAGTATTGTGCAAGCCAGTCACGGTGTACCACCATGGTGCGCCAGCCTTAGTACATGTGGTACAACACCTTGCTGAGGTGTCCCGACACCTAACACAGACCCTCCCAAGGAGACTATAACTTTGGGCACCAACCGCACCATTGCTGAAGGTTAAACAGCCATATCCACATTCCAGGCATGAGTGGCTGCCCCTGGCAACAGGAGTCGCATGCCCTCTTCTAACAGCGCCTGGCTTGTCCGTGATTGTTGTGTGCCAGCTGGTGAACTGTCAGTAAGTGCTGGCAGAGTTTCTCACGTTCTTGGGCAGTGGCTGGTCCTTGACGTCTGCCCCTAGTGGAGCTCCAAATGCCAGCTTGGCTAGTGTGCACAGCTCCCTTCCAAACATGAACTGTGCTGTCGTTTCCTGCACCGCAGACTGGAAGGCTAGCAGAACCATGGGCAAGTGCTCATCCCAATCATGCTGGTGCTGGGCAGTTAAGATTAATGACAGTTAACCTGTCACTCTGAGGATGAAGGGGCATTGTCCAGGTCATACAGATGTTACGTTAGCTGAAGACCTCACTCATGACTGCCAACTCGAAGTTCCGGCCCTGGTCACTGTGTAGCTCCCCCAGGAGCCCAAGGCTGCAGAAAAACTCCACCACCAGGTGGGTGGCAGTAGTGCTGGCGCTTTGGTCAGGGACAGTGTAGGCTTCGGGCCACTTCCTGAAGTAGTCCATGGCAAATAAGATGAAATGGTTCCCTGCTTCAGTCTCAGGGAAGGGTCCCAGCACATCCATAGTAATCTCTCTGTCTTTGCCCTGCTCTCTCTGAAGCTATTCCAGCCCCAGCACATCCAGTTCAGCGGGGGCAAGCCCTAACACAGCTGCACCACAGTGGTCCTCTAGCTGCACAGTGTCTGCATTCCTCAGCCTCACACAGGTGATGTGAGAGGGCATCTGCATTGCCGTGGAGCTTACCGGAGCGGTGTTGTATCATAAACTGGAACCGTGGAACTGAAAATGTGGTGAAGCATGGTCCGTGCGGAGTTGGAATGGAACCCCTTACAGGTAGGATCGGAAGTGCTATAGCGCAGCCACCACAGTGAACAGTTCTCTCAGGTTACACAATAATTCCACTCTGGTTTGCTGAGGCGACGGCTGTAGAAGGCAATTACCTTTTCTGTGCCATCTTGAAATTGGGAAAGCATCACTTCAATGCCCTGGTCACTTGCATCGGTGTACACTACAATCTCATCCCCTAGCTGAGGGAATGCCAACACTGGTGTGCTGCAGAGGCTCTCACAGATGGTGGTGAATGTGCACTCAGCAGCCTCATCCCAGCAAAACTCTGTACCTTTCACTGTCAATCGATGCAGAGGTTCAGCCACATGTGCGAAGGCTTTCACAAACCATAAGTAGTAGGAAGCCAGCCCAAGGAAGCACCGGAGCTTGCCCACATTATGAGGCATAGGCCACACGCGCACCACCCCCCACACTTTTTTCGGGTCTGTCCCGACCCCAGTGCCACTCACAACATGCCATAGAAAGTCCACTTGGCGCTGTAACAAATTGCACTTTCCAGGATGCCATTATAGATTTGCCACTCTGATTGGTAGGAACACTCACTCAGAGCGTCCTCAAAGCTGGGCGCATGAACTAGCACATCATCTGAGTAAACAATACAATGGCTTTCTGGAATATCAGATAGTATTTGCTCCATGAGCCACTCGAATGTTGCAGGAGCATTACAGAGTTCGAATGGCATAACAGTAAATGCCATCTTTTCTTTAGCCTCAGGCGCTAATGCTACTTGCCAGAATACACTAAGTAAATCTAGCGAGCTAAACTAAGCTGAGCCAGCTAAACAGTCCAATGCATAATGTATGTGAGGAATACCTTTGTGTCGGCATTCAAATGGCGATAGTCCACGGAAAACCTCCAGTCTCCCGTTTTCTTTTACACTAGCACTGGAGCAGCCCTTGGGCTGTTGGAAGGCTCAGCGACCCCTGCGGCTGCCATTTCTTTAATTTTCTGCTTGGCTACATCTCTCTTGGATAGTGGAAGCCAATGTGGGTGCAGTCGGATTGGTGCGGCATTTCTGGTGTTTATGCTGTGCTGAACAAGATCAGTGTGCTTACAGTCTGCTTCAAATGCTGCAAAAATGTCTGTGAATGGGCCCAATAATTCCCATAGCTTTTGCTTCTGCTCCAGTGAAAGTCCAGAGCTGCTACATTCCCACAGTTCGTGAATAACACTGTTTTAGTGACATGATCACTCACTTCCAGCACAGGAGCTGGTTGGTGGGTGGGCGACTTGGAATGATGATGGTTGAGCTGCTCATGAGCACTGCCCACAGCATCCGGGGATCCACCCACTGCTGGTGATGCTGCGTGTTCAGCTCCTCCAGGGATAGTAGCATCACTCAGGGGAGACCAGGGCAACACTGTCAGGGAGCCCTAGGACTCTGCTGCCGCACTGCTGTGACCCGCTTTCACCAAAGACACTTTCACAAGGCCAAACAATAAAGCCCATGCTTTTAAATACAGCCCCTATGGCAGACAAGTAATCTAGGCCAAAAATACAGGACTCACCAATAGGTGCCAACCAGAAGTCGTGCGTGTGTTTGAGGCCTCCTAATTTTACACACAGCTGATTTCTTCCACACATATCCACCTGGGCCCCCATGACTGTCCGTAACTGCACTTCTGTTGTTTGCCAGCTATCTGTGTCAGCACCCTCACTTCCAGGAAACACCCTGGGCCACAAAAGCGAGACAGTGGACCCCGTGTTTAGAAGTGATTTTACTCGTACTCCGTTAAACTGGCAATAAATTCATAGTATAAAGTGGAATTAGTTCCATGCTCAAGGGAGAAGGTTTTGGGGGGCTGTTGTTTCCCCGCCGGCGCAGGATCACTGCTGAATGCTCTCATTTCTGGCAGCACCAGCACACAATTCGCGAGCCCACCAGCTGCCCAGTGCTCTCTGCACTCTCAACTGCGAAAAACACCTTGTAGAGGTACACTCTTGTAGAGGTATGCTTGCCTAGAATGAGCTTGACGCACTCTGCCTCCTCAGCAGCCTCTTTTAGCGAACTGGGAGCTGAGCTTGTTGTATTATTTCTTATGGAGCAAGTGCATTCATGAAATGATCCAGGGTCAGTTCTTCCTGGACTGATTCCAGGAATGTGAAGTATGCCTGCCTCACCATGGTGTTTATCTCCACTGCTAGCACGCTAACTCGCTTGCCACTTAGCCACCGGCACTCAGGAAGCCGCTTATTCACGGTGATAGAAGGGGGAACTCAGATGAAATGCAGCTGTAATGTGGCGGTTAAGGCTCCCAGGCCGCCGCGCTGGTAAATTCACCAGCACCTGGAGCACTTTTCCCTCCAGCACCAAGCAGAGCTGCATCACTGTCTCTGCCGCCATCCATTCATAGACATCAGCTACTACATGCAGCTGCGCGTGAAATGGCTCCCACGCTGCTTCTTCATTATAGCGCGGTATCCGAATCTCTCTTGGAATGGAGCTGTCGGCACTGACCAC
The DNA here is from genome assembly GCA_028566435.1 of Scorpiodoras heckelii. Taxonomy (NCBI): domain Eukaryota; kingdom Metazoa; phylum Chordata; class Actinopteri; order Siluriformes; family Doradidae; genus Scorpiodoras; species Scorpiodoras heckelii. The sequence goes on from JAOVVH010000042.1 coordinate 9,454,210, forward strand.
TGTGCCGTTTGGCCTCCCTTTGCCAGGTCTCGTAGTATGCCTTGCTGCAATGACATCATCCAGCTGGTAGACTCGGCTCTTTGCTTTCTGTTGCCTCCTCTGCTGTTGTTTGTTAGTAAGAGTCTGGACTTTTTCGGTAAGCACTTGTACCTCATGTTCCAGACATCCCCACTTCTGACACCAATGTAACAAAGATGTGGCGAGGTTGTAGAAAGAAGCCATTTTCCACCCTTTCTGCTCTTTTAACAGAATATTTTATTGAACAAAGCTCAAACAAAGTGTGAAGGGAGACTAATATAAGAGGGAAGAGGAGGAGGGACACACACACAAGAACACTATACACACTCATGGTAGTCAGAGAATACTTGGTGCTCGAAGAGCATGCTAGGAGAGGACCCTGACTCCTCCCAACTCCCTTGTAGCAGCCAATCTGCCTCCAGCCCTCGTGGCGGGTTGCCACAATATAATCAGGTGTTGCGTTTAAATGCTTAAATGGACAAAAATCAGGAAAGGTCATTCATCTCAACACTGAAATTTACAGACAAACATGTAATGTTTGATGTTGTTTGCAAAGTTTGAGACATTTGGGATTCAGGAAGGCTTTACAGGGCACATTTACCGACTTTGCACTTAATCGCATACCTTGTGTTTTGTTGACTAAATGTCAGAAGTCAGGAAAAATAGGTCACATTGACACTGAAATATACAGATATGTAATAAGAAATTGTCTTATGATGTTTACTGCAAGTTTGAGCCAATTAGGATATCAGAGATCTCTACAGTGTAATATTAACTACTTTTGCATATAATTGCATGTCTTGCGTTTTCATACCTAAATGGGCAGAAGTCAGGAAAAGTATGTCACATCAACAGTGACATTTACAGACATACATGTAACAATAGTATGATGTTGCCTGCAACGTTTAAGTCAGTTTGGACATTGGGAGGCTCTACAGCATACAATTAACTACTTTGCATTTAATCATACCCTTTCTCTTTTAATGGACAAAAGTCAGGAAAAGTAGTTAATATCAACACAGAAATTTACTTTCTTACATGTAATGACTGATGTTGTCTGCAAATGTTGAGTGATTTATGACATCAGGAGGCTTTACACCATCTAACTACTTACTACAACTACTTTTCATACAATTACAGGCCTCATGTTTTCTTAGTTACATGGAGAGAATTCAGCAACAGTGAGTCAGGTCAGCTTTTAAACCTTTGCAAGTCATGCAGCTTTTACTCTTTTCATACAGGAGAGAAAGAAGTGTTAACTGAACCAGTTGACAGGAGGTAGCATGCTGATTTTGGTGTATTTTGTCTAGCAGGGAGTACAGTAAGATATAAAAAGTTATTTTTGACCCAAGAAACCATTCCCACTGTCTATGAATTGTAGATAAGAAATTCTGCTAAATTCTAAATGCCAAGTCTGCTAAATGCCATGAATGTAAATGTAAGAAATTTAATTTAAACAATGCAGAGAATTGTGTACCAAACCATTACACAAATTACTTCATCACTTTATTTCATGCCTCCCTTTTATAAACCTTAGCTGGATTTTCAAAAGCACTATTCAAGTCTTTTATTCAGATTTTGACCTATTGACATGAACATGGTTTGTCTTATCTAGTGCAATGTTTCTGACAAATTTGTAAATATATATGCATTTAAAAATGCTTCATTTATTAGTAATTGTTAATTTTTCAAAAATTGCATTTTTCAACCTATTCTCTGGATTCTTGTCTGATTGCCTCAAATTTGGCCTCCAGGGTAATCATCTTTATTACACAGTGTTGCATAGTTGCTGCTCCATAGGCCATAAACTGCTGAAGTGCAACAGTGTGAAAGCCAAGTGTTGAAGTCATGCTTGATCCCTAAATCACTGTTTGCGGCTATATTTTATTTTTTATTATTCTTTTTTTATTTGCCTTAAGCATTTGTTAGAGTTTCAATTCAGTTTTGTTGGTTGCTATATTACATTTAATCAAGGAAAAGACCCGGTATGATTTATCATGGTTTCATTGTTACATCACTATTCTTTTTATTTTTCAATTCAGTTTATTTTTAAATAAATGCTTTTAAACAATGCAGCTTTAACAAATGTGACCTTACAAAGACATAAAATCCAGACAACTTTTAATTTGCATAAATTTTATCCCTAAATTTTAACCACAAAAACCTACCATTTTAATAGGGGTGGACATTTTATGTCCACTGTACGTTGGTATACCCCACAAGTAGCACACATGTAAAACACTTTCACATCCCTGGATAACAAATTTAGTGCACATAGTGTCTCTTTTTTTTCATACAGTAGCTGAAATGCCAAACTTATCAAGTTTACATCTTCCCCCCAGTTTCATGGGCTCAAAAGTAATTGGATAAAATAACAATCATAATAAATATAGCCGCAAGCGGCGATTATGGGGTCCTTGCACCTCAGCCATCCATCAGTCTTTCCATATATACAGTCATCCATTAATCCATTCATCTATCATCTTCTACCCATCCATCCATCACAGGTGATCACAGGAAGAAATAGATTTGTGCCCTATAGAGTCAATAAGGTGTGGGTTGGATCGACTCTTCCTCAGTCTACTCAGACCCCAAGTGCAACATGCCCAATACAGTCTGCAGTTCGCCTACCGGGCAGGTGTTGGTGTCGAAGATGCCATCCTCCACCTGCTACATCAAGCCCACTTGCACTTGGATAAGGGGAATGGCACAGTGAGGATCCTCTTCTTTGACTTCTCGAGTGCCTTCAACACCATCCAGCCCCTTATGCTTCAGGACAAACTGAACGTGATGCGAGTGGACCCCTGCCTGATTGCCTGGATCTCCAACTACCTCACCGACAGGCCGCAGTACGTCAGGCTGAAGGACATCATGTCTGACACTGTGACATCATGTCTGACACTCCTAGGGTTTTCAGAAAATCAATGTAAAAAAATACTTGAAAGTTCAGAATTCCCTCATACAACCCCTGGCAAAAATTATGGAATCACCGGCCTTGGAGGACATTCATTCAGTTGTTTAATTTTGTAGAAAAAAAGCAGATCACAGACATGACACCAAACTAAAGTCATTTCAAATGGCAACTTTCTGGCTTTAAGAAACACTATAAGAAATCAAGAAAAAAAAATGTGGCAGTCAGTAACAGTTACTTCTTTAGACCAAGCAGAGAGAATAAATTATGGAATCACTCAATTC
>JAOVVH010000042.1:9503834-9516366 GCA_028566435.1 Scorpiodoras heckelii
TTCTAGCCTGCTTCACATTGCAGACAGCTTCTATTTAAGTGATGTTTAGATTCAGCAGGACTGGCAGTGATCATGCCAGGGTGTGGCTACTGAAATTAAACCCAGCAGTCAATTCAATTTGGTTAACTGTTTGATTTGGTAGCTAAGGGGGCAATTAGATTTTCACATGTGATGCAGGTTTTTAATAAATTTTGAACTTCAATAAAAGGAATGATCATTTAAAAGCTGTATTTTGTGTTCACTCATGTTGTCTATATCTTTAGTTTGATGATCTGAAACATTTAAATGTGACAAATTAACAAAAGTAGAAGAAATTGGGAGGGGGCAAATACTTTGTCACAGCACTATATGCAACAACCCTCAGTGAAAATATGTTACTATAAACATGCTATACACTGTATGACACTGGCCATCAGCACTCCCAACTCAAAATGATTTACAGTGTCCCTACTTCATAGCTTGGTCTTTTAATGTATAAACATGGCCTCCGGAGAATACCCCCAACTACCACCTTTACTACATTATTTCCTTTTTGCTGTACTACAACATCAAATTTAAGCATAACAGGATGGGATTTTATTCTGATCATTTTGAAATGACTCTCAGACAGAAGCAAAATAAAATCATTCACAGAATTATTTGAATATAAAAAAAACTTGATTATCAGAGTTATTGCGGTCTTGTTAAAATGTGCCATAAATTTTTCAAAAAGTACTGATACTAGAGACTGCTAGATATAACCTTTTCACTACCTATACTGATACCAAGTAATCAATATTACAGTCAATATTACAGTCATATTACAGTTGAACCCAAGCTGAGCTAGGAGCCAAGTTCTCACATAAATGATGATAGTGGAGGGAGTTAAGGGTGTCAGTTTATTTTCCATTGTAGAGAATAAGCATTGGTTTCCCTCCTACTTCTGCCACATCATATGTAGAAGCTGAATGTGCATAGATCACCTCAGCCTGCTCTCTGAATATGTTGCTATTCTTGAATTTCTTAAGAAAAAATCTCCCATTCTGATCTTGTGGAGGCTATATGAAATGTTGCATTGAATAACTGCATGTAAGAACAAGATATGCTTACATATGTCTAGGCTGAGTAGATATTTTGTAACCATGATACCCCTTCTCTGTGTTCTTCCTCAACTCGGAACAATACAATTCATACAAATTCATACAAACTTAAAGCCAGACAATCTGATAACAAACCATGTACAGTAGATGACAGTATAACCATATCAGATCAACGATTTGAAAGTTTTATTCCCCTTCAAAAGACTGACCTAATTTCACTAATCTTCTCTTCAAAATCGTCAACTTGTGTACTTACCCTTACCTACAAGTTTCTTCAAACAGATAGCACCAGAAACAATTGAACCTCTTCTAAAAATAATTAATTCTTCTCTTGGCATAGGCTATATCCCTAAATACTTCAAACAAGCGTTTACCAAACCCTTGATTAAAAAACTCACCTCTGTCAGTTCCCTAACTATAGGCCAATATCAAACCTTCCATTTATCTCCAAGATCCTACAAAAGGGTGTAGCACAGCAGTTATGCTCATAACTACAGAGGAATAACATTCATGAAATCTATCAGTCAAGATTTAGGACTCATCATAGCACAGAGACAGCGCTTGTAAATGACTTATTACTGGCCTCTGATGAGGGATGTGTGTCCATGCTTGTGTTACTTGACCTTAGTGCAGCTTTTGACACCACTGATCATACTATTCTTCTTCATAGATTAGAAAATGTTGGAGCGAAGGGAATAGTCCTCTCCTGGTTCAGGTCCTATTTGACTGACCATTATCAGTTTGTAGATGTACATGGTGAGTTCTCCAAGTACACAAAGGTCAAGTTTGGTGTTTCACAAGGTTCTGTTTTTGCCCATTGCTCTTTTCTTTATATACGCTACCTCTGGGTAAAATCATTCATAAACATGGTATCAGCTTCTACTGTTATGTTGATGACACACAGCTGTATGTCTCAGCAAAGCCAGATGAGAGGCACCAGTTTAATAAAGTTGAGGAATGTATAAAGGACATTAGGCACTGGATGCTGAATAACCTTATTCTATTTATTTAGATAAGACAAGTACTTATCTAAATAACTAGATAGTACAAGTACTAGTACTACTTGTACTAGGATCACAGGACGTTACAAGTAAGCTTTCTGATTACATAGTAACTCTGAAAGGCTTTTCAATTACATCATGTGCAGCTGTCAAAGATCTTGGTGTGATTGTTGTCTTTCATTTGAAGCTCATGTAGATAATACTACTAGGTTAGCCTTCTTTCATCTTAGAAATATTGCTAAAATAAAAAATATATAATGTCGTGGCATGATGCAGAAATATTAGTTCATGCTTAGGCTGAATTATTGTAATGCCTTGCTGTCTAGATATTCCAGTAAGTGCATAAACAAACTCCAGTTAGTTCAGAGTGCAGCAGCTGGAGTCCTTACTAGAACCAGAAGATATGACCACATCACCCCTATTTTATCCACACTGCAATGGCTTCCATTCAAATTTTCCATTGATTATAATATTCTACTATTAACCTATAAATCAATTAATGGTCTCGTACCACAGTACCTGAGTGAATTTTTAGTATGTTGTGATCCTCCACGCCTACTTTGATTATAAGGTGCAGGCTCTTTGTTGGTACTTCAAATATTGAAGACTACAGCAGGGGCAGAGCTTTCTCATAGAAAGGCCCACAGTTATGGAACAGCCTTCCAATTAGTGTTCCTGACTCAGACACAGTTTCAATGTTTAAGTCTAGGCTGAAAACTTATTTGTTTAGTCAAGCCTTTTGTCCCGAGCTCTTCTCTTGGGTAAAGGCGCAGATCTGGAGGATTCGTGGGCATAGAGTGTTCTGGTAAAGTGGGATGTTTGGATGCTGTCACCCCAGCCCCCCACCCCACTCTCACGTGTTCATTTCGGTTTGTTGACAGTGGAGTGGCTGGCCGCTTTATGTTCCAGGGCTCCCTCATGTCTGTGTTACCTTCGGGGTCTTCCTTTTAGTTATGCTGTCATAGTTGGTCTTGCTGGAGTCCCAAAAAAATTGCAGTTTTTTTTTTTTTTTTAAACTAGGGATTATTTATTATTGTACTATCAAGTGTCACAAATGAGGATGGGTTCCCTTTTGAGTCTGGTTCTTCTCAAGGCTTCTTCCTCTTAACATCTGAGGGAGTTTTTCCTTGCCATCATTGCCCCAGGCTTGCTCATTAGGGATAACAGTTAGGGACAAAACCTATAAGCTATGTCCAAATTTTATGTCTTTGTAAAGCTGCTTTGAGACAATGTCCATTGTTAAAAGCACTTTAGAAATAAAATTGAATTGAATTGAATTAAAAACCATAGCTCATGGGAGTCCAGGCTGACATGGTAGCACAGAAGAACTAAGAGGTTTGTCTCATCTCCCACTAGCACAGTAACGTTGGGGGTAGTATAGTGCACAGGTTTCTGCTCAATACAGCAGACTTGAATATCACAGTGCTTGTTCTTCTCTCCAACTGGATTTCTCATTCCCACAAACCCCTGAAATGTGGTATTTAATATGATTGCGATCCTTTCAAATATGAAATAATTACTGTCACTAGGGTGGATGGCAGCCATTTTGAATTTCACAGATTTCAGAATTTTCCCTGCATATTATTACTTTTTTTTTGAATGTCAAAGTGGATACCTTTAGGAATACGATACGAGTAAAATAGCATTTGTTGCAATTTGTGTGAGGTCAAGTTATATTATTAGTGGGCTACAAAATATGCTGTATGACCCTTAAAATAAGACAAACAGCTTAGAAGAAACACACTCTGAAAAAAAACATTTAAACAAACATACTCTATGTGTCTGTGAACATTCTTAAGTGAACCACGCATATCAGATAAGATTTTTCCCCCTTCTGATATCCAATCCAGCATTCTGGGCCAGTATCACCTGATTCTGATGCCATGGGCATTACTAGTATTTAATGTGAATTTGTCAAACCACAGTAATCAACTATGGTTTTGATGATAATTAAAATTTTCTAAACACTTAGAATTTTACCATGGTTTACCGTGAAAGTGGTAATCATTTCATCTCTCCTCAATTTGCTTATATTTGACTCCATATATATTGCTTATAATGGCAACAAGCTTTCCAGTTCATCCTGCTGAAAAGCAACTCTAAAGCATCTTGCTACCACCAATTTTCTTGATTACAGGAACACTGTTACTTGGGTGTTAGGCTGTAAAATTGTGCCTTGGCATTAGACCAAATGGCTGATCATTAGTCTCATCAGAGCACAAAATCTTTTTTCAAAAGTTCTCAGATTTCCTCAAACAGGCTTTCTCAGAAGTTGGTTTCTTAGGTCCACTGTCCGAGTGAGGCTGGATCTGTGAATGGTTGATGATATCACTGAGCTTTGCCTATATTCTCCTGTGAGATCTGCACCCCATTCAGTGTTATATCTGGACTCCTGGATGCTTCTCTGACAATCTTGCCCAGGCACTCCACTTGCCCTAATATTGGTATGGGTTGTGCCATATCCTATGTTATAATGGATTTCACAGTTCCCTTAAGAAGGTTTAAAGTTTTGTTGATGTTTTAATAACTGCCTCCATTTTTTTCTCTTCTTCATTTTGAAACTAAATGGGAAGTACCTTGATCTTCATAGCAACAAGACAAAGAAAGGTGGCATCCTGTGCCCAATATGAAAAAACATTCCAACCCTCCTCTCCCCAGAATTTGACTAACTAACATCCAGTTGCTAGATAACAAACCATCTGTAAGTGAGAATTTCACTATGACACCCGAGACGGTATTGTACTGCCTTATCTGAAATGTGGCTCAATTCAACAGTTCCCATCTTGGCCATTACACCACCAGGATTTAAAATCTACTGCCAGACATAAGATTAAGGGAATTAAGGTCATCTCATCTCTACACAATAAATTGACTGGAGAATTCACATCCTGAGGCTGCATTCACCATCACTGGGGATTTCAACAGGGTAAATATGAAAAAAGTCACCCCATTTTCAGATCAGCTCCCAGGAATAAATGTGAGCTGTAAAAAGAATTCAAATAATTCAAATGCACATCAGAATTTTCTACCAACAAATATCAGTGATTATGTCAGGAGGTAAAGTTAAGGCCCAAATTTACTTCCTGTTGGACATGCACACAGACAGTTGCAGATGTGGAGGTTTTCTTATTATACTACTTTCTAGAGTTCTCTTTCCATACATCTGCAGAATTCAGTGTCTACATATTCCATGGGAGACGCAATTTAAAGCAGTCTTGCTTGATTATAAATAGGACGTTGTCAATATATTGTTCTTTTATTATCTAATTAACATCAAATAATAACATTTTATACTGTATATTTGCATTGGTTGGCTTTTTGGTTTTCCAGTGTGTGTGTAGTTGGTGCTTTTTTTAACTTAGTTTCACAAAAAATTGGAGGGTATGCAGATTGTAGCAGACCCGTCCATACTTACAGATGTGGAAAGTACAATACATGCCTTACTGGTGACACAGATGGTGTGGGGATTGTGACTACAGGAAAAAATTACAGCTGGTGTTGCTTTATGATGTTGTGGAAGTTTTTAAGCAAACTATTTGATTAAGTCTATCCCGAGGACAGTAACAGCAGTGAGTCTCTACAAACCCAGGTATTACTAAGTTGTCTCTTTAAGGCTGAATAAGTGTGTCGGTGTATGTAGTCCTGGAGATGTGTAATGCCTAATGTGCATTTGTGTGTAAAATGATTTCAGCCAAATTGGGCCTTGAAACTAGGTCCTGTTACAAAACAGCAGATGGGTCATGCAAAAAAAGGAGAAACAAAGTGTGCTATACCTTGTTCTGCCAGCGGGTAACATTGCCAAAGCCACCAGTCCCAAGTCTCTCCTTAAGTTCCCAGGGGCCACAGTTCTGGGGCGGCATAGGCGGGGCACGGCTCATTATGACCCTGAACCTTCACAGCAGTCATGCAGAGAAGAGCATACAAATGTAACTTTTTTAAAATGCAACAATGCAATAAAAACAGTATGGTAATTTATACAAATATTCATAGATTGTCAAATGCATATGTTCTACCATATAACACTTCATAAATAGTGTAAACTCTAAGATGTAAATCATCAATTACATATAATAAATTTATATTTACATGTATTAAAATGACAGAGGCTATATGTAACTTACAACTTAGAATGTATCCAAGAACTTTACTGTTTTTTCAAAGTCTGTTAAGTTAAGACAACTTTAAGATAACATAACATATCTTTCAGATAAAATGAAATGAATTAAATACATGCCGAGCTTTTGCTTATTTTTGGCCCAGATTATTCATGTATGGGAAGGATTTTGTGCCACCTTGAAATGCAAACATGACGTTAGGATGAGGAGAAAAACAATGGCCAGGAAGTATTGTTTTATGGTGTGCAGCATGCAGAAACTGTGCCATGTTGCACACCATAAAACAATACACAATGCACAATAGGCATTGTTTTTTCACTGTGTATCATGAAGAGAACATGCCACAACAAAAAGCAAAAACATGATTTCATTGATTTACATCTTGTTAGATCTTATTGATTTACATCTTGTTTACTTACGTCTGAACTAGCATCCAGAAAAACAATCAGAAGGAACTACTCTACACACAGTTTACTGCTTAATACATAGTTGGACATAGTTCCTGTTGGATGTAGTTCCTGTTTTGCATTTTACTATTTTTTCGTCTCTCGTTTTTTCTGTGCTATAGTTTTGTATTTTTTCTTCTGCAGCAAGTTTTTTCAAAGTTAGTTGCCCAAGAATGTCCACAGGCCATCCATGTCGGATCTGCCTAAACAACCTCCCCAAAGCTCCAGTAAGGCACATTAACATTTATCATGACCAACATTCGGCTTGTTCAGTGTGTGGAGTGCAGGATATTTAGTCATTCTTCCTCCATCATTAGCAATAGTCATATTTGTGATAAGTGTACATTAGTTAGATCTTTGATGGAGAAGATCACAGCTTTAGAGGTGTGCATCCAGACATTACAGAGGAACAGAAAGAGTAAGAGTAGCATAGTTTCTGTAGGGCAAAGTCTGGATGCCTTAGGCGGAGTTTGCAATCCCCAAACTCTGGCATCAGAGCCCTCATAGTGGGGCAAATTGGTGATGACTCGGCGGCATAATGGCAAAGCCAAACTAAGGCTAAGTCCTGCCCAGAGGAGCACCACTCCTCTCTGCTTTGTGTGTCCAACAGATTTGCTCTCTTCAGTGAAGCCCCTGCTGAGAAACCTGAAAAAGGTCTGGTTATAGGAGTGTCACACTTTGCCTATCATGCGGGTAGTGACCGTCACAGGGCTTTTCCAAAAGGACTATTTTACCACAAGGATTATGGCAGAGAGAATAGCAAATTCAGTGCAAGAGTGTTTATTTGTACCGAGTGACAAAATAAAGAAAACACAGAAGATCCAGTAATGAATAAAGATATATACAATAATATACACAAGAGAGGATTCAGACAACACAAAACTGACACTCTTGACAAAGACTCTCAATACGAGTCTGAAATAAAGTCTGTGATCTACAATATCACTCAGTCACTACTCTTTCCCCAGCCATTAAAGACAAACCCCTTTTATAGCCTTACCCCACCTTTGATATGAAACTAGGACTGTTAAATAATAGGTCTCTTACATCTAAAGCACTCATTGTTAATGAAACTATTACTGATCAAGAGTTTAATGTATTGTGTCTAACAGAAACATGGATTAAACCAAATGAATATGTAGCATTAAATGATCTGGTTAGTCCTCCGGGATATAGTTACATGCATCAGCCAAATCTCACTGGCAGAGGAGGCATCACAGTTATTTATAAAGATAATCTAAGCATCACACAAAAACATAGACATAAATTCAATGTGTTTGAAATTCTCTACACTAACATAACATGCGTATCCACAAAAACGTTTACCCAGCCAATACTTCTAATAATAATCTACAGACCCCCAGGGCCGTATTCTGAATTTATTTGAGAATTTGCGGATTTCATCTCAGACCTTGTAATTTCATTAGACAAATTATTAATTGTTGGAGACTTTAATATTCATTTTGATAATCCGTTAAGTCCCTCTGAGAACAGTGTTTGTATCCATTCTAGACACAGTAGGAGTAAATCAGAATGCAACAGGACCCACTCACAATAGTGGTCACACACTTCTAATATTAATATTATTAATTAATTAATTATTATTATTTATTAATAATATTAATATATCTAATATTAACATTCAGATTAAATATAGAAAATGTAGTTACACTTCCATAGTTTGAAGCTATCTCAGATAATTATCACTTCTCACTTAAAATTTGTCTTAGTCATAATATATGCTGTTTGCCATGCTACCGCATCACATGTACATTTATGTCAGCTACTGCATATAGTTTTATTGATAATCTCCCAAAATTATCTAGACTGATTGGATCGCCGTCTAACACCACAGAACTTGGAGCTACACTCTGGATAATGTAGCACCACTTAAAAGAAAAATAGAGAGAACAGACTAGCACCCTGGTATGATGATCACACATGCACCTTAAAAATGCACCTTAAAACAGACGCAAACTTGAAAGTAAAATGGTGCCAAACTAAACTGTGGTAGTATTTCAAACAGCTTGGAAGAACAGCCTCTTGAGGTAGAGAAAAGCCCTTAATGCTGCTAGATCAACACATCTCTCCACTCTAATAGGAAATAATAAAAAATAATCCTAGATTCTTATTTAATGCTGTAGCAAAATTAACTAGAAAATATAGCTGCAAGTGGCGATTAGAGGTTCAAGCATGACTTCGCACACTTTTGTACTTTAATTTAATGGCCTATGAAGCAGTTTAATAGCCTATGAAGCAGCAATATTGGAACAATGCGTAATAAAGAGGATTGCACAATTTTAACTCACTGTCTTGTTTCCCAGTTCAAGGTGATTGGATTTGAACATTTTTTCTTTTTAAATTAAGAATGAGGTGCCTGCGCAATTAATGAGAAAGTATACAGTTAAACTCACGTCCTACAAGAGTTTACAGCAGGGCTGTGCCAACATACACAAATAGGACAAGCCTTGCAAATACTGCTACTGTGTGGCACAACTATTTAAACTTGTGACTGTACTGAGTGAAATGGTGCTTGGTTGACAACTCTTAAGAAGACAGATCTATTGATCATTAAAAACTCAGACCTAAGGAGTCTTATTATTTAAAATTGGGTGAAACTCTGAGATGATTAGACTGACTGTTAATGAATTGATTGATGGAGGGAAACTATGTTGAATTAAAAAGCAATTTTTTTCTTTGATAATTATTTACCTACAAACTCAAAAATGTCCCTGAATACCAAATTTGAGGGAATCAGACAAAAATCCAGAGAATAGTTAGAAAAAAACTAATTTTGAACAATTAACAATTAGAAATAATCTTATCAAGTTTAATGCACTCATAATTACAAATTTTACTGGAACACTGTACTGGATAAGACAAATCTGAATAACAAATTTGAGTAGCGCTATTGACAGTTCACCAAAGGTTTATAAAAAGGAAGTATGAAGTGATAAATAAGTAATTTATTTAATGTTTTGCAACACAATTCTTTGATGGTTTAAATAAAATTCCTTATCAATAATTCTGACTTGGGCCCATTTAGGTATGAAAATGCAACACATGCAAATATATGCAAAGTAGATAATATTACATTGTAGAGCCTCCCTATGCCCTAAGTGGCTCAAACTTTGCAGACAATATCATAGTATCATTACATGTGTCTGAAATTTCAGTGCTGATGTGGGCTGCTTTTCCTGACTTCTGCCCATTTATGTATGTAAATTAGTGCTGTCAGATGATTAGTTTTTTGATTGTGTAAATCGTGTGATACATTTTTTAAAGTGCGCATTAATCATGGTTTTGATTTACACTGTACATGCAGGTCGGCATCGTAGAACCATTGAAAATGAAAGAGAAACAACTGTTGAATGTTGCCTCATTATTCACTTAACTTTATTTGATAAAAGTGAAATATTAACAATGATTCATGTCTTTTCGTTATTTTAAATAAAAAAATATTTTTTTGTCTTTCCTTCATCTAATTTACTGATTATAGTTGGAGTTTAATTAAAGTCATCGATTAGCCATTTTAAATTAGAGTAATGCAGCACCCCGCAGCTGTAGAGTAAGGTTACGTTCCAACCACAACCAAAACATACATTAAATGTTAAAATACATCACCTACAGTTCATAGACGTTTCATCACATTTATTTCAAAAGTGCCTACAGCATACAAACTGAGTCTGAACAGCGTTGTTTATCATGCTAAATACAGGCGAGTGCTGTCTTGTAGAACACAACCAGTGTAATCAAGGAGGCTGTCTGCTGTTGATGACGTTGCAGGGCATTTCAAATAGAGCCATTTTAGTGACTGAGTTACCTATGAAGAGCCCTTGGGATTCTGTACCCTGTGCAGTGTGTAGGGGCCAGGGATACAGCTAAGGGACACTTGCAATCAGAATGCAGACTAAAATGAGTAACGTAACAGTCAATTTTGGAATGTTTGTGTTCACTGATGGTGCCGCTGGTTTGTGTTATTTAACAAATTTTTAATCCGTGTAAAATTTTTTAGTGGCGTTAATTTTTTTATCGCGATTAATCGAGATAATTTTTATTTAAAATTAATTTTAATTAGTGCTGTCAAATTAACGTGTTAACGAACAAGTTAATGTGTTAATTTGACTGCACTAATTTAAATGCAACACATGCGATTACATGCAAAGAAGATAATATTACGCTGTAGAGACTCCTCATATCCAAAGTGGCTCAAACTTTGCAGACATCATCATAATATCATTACATGTATGGCTGTAAATTTCAGTGTTGATGTGGCCTACTTTTACTGACTTCTGCCCATTTATGTATTTAAATTATTTCTATTTCTATCTCAAAATTTGTAGCAGATATCCTTGATTTTCTGGAATAGCGCACCCTAATGGCCAAATGTTTTGAAACGTTACAGTGTCGTGCAGAATTTTTAAGTTAATTTTCATTGTGATTGGTCAATGTTAAGCTGATTTGCCAATAGAGACAACAACGTATGACCTATCTGTTGATCCTTAGCTGCCAATACATGATTCCTTATGTGTTCCTTCATAGTCTGGATGACTTCAGTATTAATTTACAATGTAGGAAAAAAAATAAAAACATTGAATGAGAAGGTGTGTCCAAACTTTTGGCTGGTACAGTATATAGTATAGCACACTGATGTAGGATATTGAGTTTAAGTTTTCTGGCAGTTATAGCAACCCCTATTGGTTCACATTCACCAAAATCAATGTCATACCCGAGTAATGTGACTAAATGGTCTATGAAGTTTCATCAAAATCAAGTGAAGCATTCATGAGTTTTAGCCATGTATGCAAAATATTCAATTATATGGAATGGTTCATTTGCATATGGTGGCCATGCTGTTAGGAAATGTCAAAATGTTTTTGATAATAATTGAGGGTCAGACTCTTCTGAATATTTCACACCAAAATTGTAGAGATCGGTTGAAAAATCTAGTACTAGTTTGCAAAAGAAGGTTTAGCATATTATGCAAATTAGCAAAAAAAGTGTGGTGGAGGTAAATGGTTCTCGGGTCTGTTTTGTTTGGCTTGAGCCAAGGAATGCACTGAAAGTGGAATTTTGTTTCTACGCCTTACGGTGTTGGAGAAAATCAGAAAAAAGTTAAAATGGCGCGCCACCATCTACCACCTACAGCGCCACCATCAGGCCAGTAAAGGTCCCTTAAATGGCCTGAATCATTTCATACCTGTTGCACCTGCCTGCCAAGTTTGGTGCTTCTAGGCCTTATGGTCTTTTCTGCACAATGCATTTTAGCTAAGAAAAAGAACAAGAATAAGCAATATAGCCGCAAGCGGCAATTATGGAGTCCTCGCAACTGACATCAATGAGGCAGTTCAAATTTTCATGACTTGACAGTAGAGAGGTTTTAATTGAACTCTACAGTCAAGATTTATCTTGATGATGTATACTGGGTTTGGTTTAGATTGACCTTTTGACCTCGGAACACTAAGCTCTAGACATTGAACAATTAAGTCCAAATAATGGAAAAAACAGTCCAATATGTAACTGCAAAGATGTTTAGTATGTAGGACGGAATGATTGATGTCCTAAGACCTAAGAAAATTTCTGCCGTATTTTATGTAATGGACACAGTGAAGTAAAATTTATGCAACTGTTGCCCCAATCAGGCAATATACATTCAAGATTTAGTCATGCTATTTTCTATTTTCAATGAGGCCCATGAGGACCTCATGCTGTTGTATGAGAATTATTTACAGTGCTCATAGCTAAGAGTAAAAGCAACTTTTGCCTTAATTTGGTTTTTATTTAGAAAAAATTTTAGGAGCAGATTTTCACACTCATCTTCTGACCTATAATATATATATATATATATATATACAGGGGTTAGACAATGAAACTGAAACACCTGTCATTTT
>JAOVVH010000042.1:9550265-9561272 GCA_028566435.1 Scorpiodoras heckelii
TAAAAATATAAAAAGAGTGTAGTAAAATGGTCAGTTTTGAAAAAGCCTAGAATTATATATAATGTTCCTGACTGATGACCCCAAAATTTACATAGACCAGCCCACAATCTAGACCAGGCACATTACCATGAGCAGGAGTAGAAAAGCCCAAACACAGGCATTTTGAATAATTGTAAAAATGACCATGGCGCTACAATGATGAAAAAGACAGGTTAATTTCAGCAATATGCCAGTCCAGGCTGTAAAGGACAGGTTTTTTTTTATTAGGGATTGTACACTAGTGTGTCTACCTGCTACTTCCTGCTGGTTCTGGCTATGCCATTAGCTATCCTTTTTTGTTTTGGATTACTGAATTGCTTGTTTTTCATGGACTACATCAAAACTGAAGGATTGCAACCACTGGATTATTTATTTTAAATAAAAATATATTAGTCAACCTGGTTTGTTTGGATTTCCTTTCTCTCCCATGTGTGATATTAGCATGACAACTGCAACCTGTAAATAGCTAGCTATGCTGTATGGATGTTATATAAATCTATTCTAATTTATATTTCTTTAACAAGACAACTCAGAAGCTAAATAGTTAATGGCTTAGCAAGATATCATCCAAATTCCAATGAGCTGCATGCTGAGCACAGCGTAAACTACACAGTGTGTACAAACCATTATCTCATACTATTTCTATTGCACATGTCTAGAGAGTATGGTGCAATGTGGAACTCAACCATCCAGTCTATATCTAATTCACTTAAGTGGAAATGATTGTCATTTGATAAAACATTTAGTCAATATGATAAAAATCAGTTTTGTCTAAGAACTTAAGTGTGACCTTTGCACATTTGAATTTCAGAGACATTATACAAGCTCCCACTTACAGATGATGGTGGCTGTGAGCCACTGTAGTGTCTTGCATGCTAATTCATTGTTCTTGCACAAATTAAAAAAAATGAACCAGCCAATCACAGCAAAGCTAATCAACATATTCATGAAAAAAGGGGAAATGGCTTGTTTCATTCTAAGGCCGAATTATAAAGTTGTAAACAGGCTTGTAAAACCTCTAACATACTTTCTAACACCTCAGTAATTTGTATTGAAATACAAGGTATAATACTTCCTGATTATTGTGAAATGCTGAACACAGTAATGCTTCAGTCATTAGTAATGAGTTTCCATGTTTCACTTTACAATATACTTCCAGATCATATAATAAATTAAAAATACAGTAACGCTTAAGTCATTAGTAGTGAGTTTTGAGGTGTACCACTTTACAGTACTGGTCCAGGTCAATTTTAACTGCAGACGATCAACACAGTAACATTTTATTAATTAGTAATGAGTTTTACTTTATTATTTACATGTAGGTAAACACATTAAAATATATTATAGTTAAAATACAAATAACATTCATAAGTGATTCATTCAAGTTTGAGTTGTTATACGGTTACAAAACAGGGCTGACAAATTAAAAGCTACATTCTAATTATTTAAAACAATTAAAAAATATAAGTTTTAAAATTGGGCGACACAGTGGCTCGGTGGGTAGCACCATCACTTCACAGCAAGAAGGTCCTAGGTTCGATCCCCGGGTGGGGTGGTCTGGGTCCTTTCTGTGTGGAGTCTGCATGTCCTCCCTGTGTATGTGTGGGTTTCCTCCCACAGTCCAAAGACATGCATATTAGGTTAACTGGTGTCTCTAAAGTTCCCCTAGTGTATGAGTGTCTGTGCCTGTGTGTGCCCTACGATGGATTGGCGGTCTGTCTAAGGTTGACCTGCCTTGCGCTCTATGCCACCAGCAAGCACCGGCTTTCCCGTGGCCCTGGAGACAGGAGTAAGCGGTTAAAATAATGAATGAATGAAAGTTTTAAAATCAGTTTTAACTCCATCTATGGCAAATTTTGCTTCAGCTACATCCAGGAAAGGTATAAAGGTCTGGTTTCTGATTTCTTTAAATGCATCTGTTGTTTTATTCTGTAATATCTATTCCAGCTTTTAATTAGGATATATCCCTCATTAAGCACATGGTCTGTTCTAGGATGATGCACAAAAAATAAATATTTTGCAATAAATACAACAAAGATTAAGTCTCATTGATTCTCATATGAAGTTTTGGTAAACTACTGGGACAATGTAGCTCTTTTATGCGCCAGAAGGAAAGACAGCCTATAATAGCCTAATAATATAATCAACTGAGCAACACAAAGAAAAAAAATAATATACAGGGTGAGCACAACAACAATCTTTGATTTCAAATACTTATAAAATCCTAAATTAATGGGTGGGGCACACATCGAGTGTGTGAGATACTAACCGTTACCACATGAAACTTTATGAGTTGATGCAACTGTAGCCACCAATGTGTAAGAATATTGCAATAAAGTTACATTCTATATCTGAAATCAATGACTGTTTTTGTGCTCACCCTGTAAATGCAACATGTACACAATATGTATGCATTGTTTTTTAAGAAATACCTGCAAATTATAGGTTTATCAAAAAATGCACAGGAAACCTATTAGGAATTAAATGACTTCTTAAGTTTAATCAAGTTAAATGCCCAATACTGTGCTATACAACCCAGATATACTGCTACAACCAATATATTAAACTATAGTTAGTGCTTTGTAGCAGTGTGCGCCACTATCTTACTCTCTGGTACTTTCATACAGCTTAAGCAAGAGTACTCATCTAAGAAAAGGTTATACCAGTGAAGAAACTCTTTCCAGAAGCTCTTCTTTCCATAGATCAGCACAAAACCACTGACTGTAGTGTAAAGTGTGGAGAAAAGAATGGATAAACCCATGGTGTTTTCACTTTTCAATACTACTGTGGACTGAGTATAAAGATCTACAACCAGAAAGCAAAGGAACACCACCACTAAGGTAAGGTTCATCCTGATTACCCTCATTTGAGTACCCAGCTTGGGAGCATGGGTGCCATTGGTGCTTTCCTTCATATGGCGTAGATGGATAGACAGATGATATGAGATGGAGATACTGCATTTGATCATCAGTATACCTGGAACAATGTCTGCGCTGACTACAAGATAAATAATGTAGCCAAGTCCCACAGCATCATCTGGTATGACTGAACCACAGTCAGTGGTTCCAGCACTATTGTTGTGAAATGTCACAATAGTTAAAAGTGGCAGACAATTGGTAAAACCACACACAAAAATTACAGTTACCACAGTGAGAACATGCTTTAAAATAGCCTCCTGAATGCGAGTGTAGCAGTGTATAGGCTTGATCACAAGCTTGGTGCTATAAAAGAAGGTAAGGAAGGCAGTGGTCCACATTATTGAGAACTTCATGGAGAAAACCAACACCAATAGAATGGATTCCACAGTGCCATACATACAATTTATGTCCACCTGAACCATCGTTATCCACAAATAAGAGAGGGCCTGATGACCAATACTAGCCACGGATATACCAGTCATTATAGTGTCACCTGGGCATAGATGTAGGTGGTTCTTTCTGCAGTTCCGCTGGTTCACCAGTAAGATATAGATATTGGAAAAGATTGTAAGAATGGCTAGAAAGCCAGTTAAAAGCCAGATTCCAATCTGGTCAATGGTACTCAGGATGATTGATGATGTCTGTGTAGCCATCTGTTACACAAGAATGATATGTCATTTTTAAAGTTACAATAATATAAATAATGGCAAAATACTGTTAAAAGACAATTAATACCGAGTTCATCTCTTCCTATACAAAATTCCATTGTGATGAAAAAGGATAACATTACCTTAATGGCTTTCTCTATTTTCTTCACCTGTTCCAGTGACTCTTAGATTTTGGAGAAATAAAATTAGGCAATATATTACTCCATTTGTTAGGACATACAAGAACACAAACCATTCTGAAGAATTATATGATGTTTTGCAATGTAGGCAGAAACATAACCTGCTCATACTTTATATATACAAAGGCTGAGTAGTCTCCATTAATTTTAATATACTGTGGGTAAATAGTACATTTGCATGATCGGTCAACTTAACCACCTCCAGATTGTGTGGTGTGGAAATTCACCTGATATTTAAATGTCTTTGATTCACATATATAATATATGCTTAATATCAACTTAAGTTTAGATATGAGAATGTAAATAAAATTAAATATTACAAAACCTGGTCAATGAGAATTATCATGATGGCTAAATTACTTTGTATAGTTCCTGATTTTCAAGCAATTCAGTTAGTCACAGCCATTTTGCCTTCAACAGCACAAAATGTCTTTAAAAAATATTCTGTCTGTGATATGGCTAATAACTTGAGCAACGTATTGTATAAATATTGTAAGACAAGAATTTAACTTTCATACAAAAGCCCTGAATCCTGATTTTGAAATTATTTGGATATACCCAAAATAAGTGCAAGTCAAATTTGAGGTTGTACCACTGCTTTGCTTGCCCTGCATGTTAACTCTCTTAAATCCTGAATGATTTTATTATACCAAATATCCAATTAGAATATTGCCACATCCTAAAGAATAATAATATGCATTTCTCTAAATAACAAAATCATTTAAAATGGCATCTTTGGTAATTACATCAATTATATTCTATTTATATTTATTATATTCTAATTATATTTTAAACCTACAGATTTTATTTAAAAAATTCATTAATGACTTGATTTCTGAAAGACTAGTTTGGAATAGTTTATTGACACAGAACATTAAACACCAATTAGTTATGCAATTAAGGACCACAAATTCAAAATCATAAGAAATCAAAAGGGAAAAAATTTTGTGTGTGTGTGTTTATATTTTTGTGGGGACCAAATGTATAAGAATATCTGATATTTTTGACCTTATGGCTATGTTTTATTGGTCCCTATAAGGAAAGTGTGCTTTTGTTGTAGTTTTTAACAAAAATAAAAAAGAGCCAAAAAGTTGTTCATTACTGAGGTTAAAGTTAGGTTTAGTGTTACAGATAGCAGCATTAATTAGTTACAGTAATATTTATTTCCAAGTATAGCGTACAAACGTTTGTGTGTGTGATTTCACTAAGCAGGCAGCCAGGAGAATAGGGTTAATAAAAGCTACACTGCTCAGCCATAACATTAAAACCAGTGACAGGTGAAATGAATAACACTGATTATCTCACTAGCAGTGAATAACAGTTAACACTCAAAGCTGATGTGTTGAAAGCGAGAAAAATGGGCAAGTGTAAAGAACTGAGCAACTTTGAAAAGGGCTAAATTGTGATGGCATTAGTAATAGAACCAGGCAAATGTCATAAAGATTGATGAGAAATGTGGTGATGTTACATGTGAAAAATGTAAAGAATTTTCACATGATGTCACGTGAAAGAATTAGGGTTGTGTCTATGAAGGACAGTATGATAAAAATGTAAAGAATTTTTCTCATGACGTAATCCTATGATGTGTTATATGAAAATATGTAAAGAAATTTGTCATGAGAGATGTCTGAGTAAATTGTTTGTATTATGGTACAGAGTGAGAAAAAGTTTTATTATTATTATTATTATTATTATTATTATTATTATTATTATTATTATTATTATTATTATATGGTTAAGGAAAGAAATATATATATAAAAATTAAAGAGTGAAAAATGTTTTATGATTAAGGATGTAAAATTGTGTGTGTGTGTGTGTGTGTGTGTGTGTGTGTGTGTGTGTGTGTGTGTGTGTGTGTGTGTGTGAAATAAAGAGGTATGAAAAATATGTCAATTATTTTCCCATGAAGTTGCAAGGGATAAATGTAAGGGTGTCCCTATGATGTATAAAAAAATTAAATTAATCTTTCTCACGAGTTGTATGATGTAATGTTACGGTGTTTGTGTTTGAAATAAAGAATTTCTCCCACATGTACAGAGGTATGAAAAATATTAGTGCTGTCAAGCCATTAACGCGTTAATTGCGGTTTTAACGCACATTTTGATTTGTGTTGTACATGCAGGTCGGCATCGTAGGGCCATTGAAAATGTTGTTGCCTTTTATCACTGGTCTACTTTAAAAGAAACGACTGTTGAATGTTGCCTCATCATTCACTTGACTTTATTTGATAAAAGTGAAATATTAAAGATAATTGACGTCTTTTCATTTTTTAAAATAAAAAATAGTTTTTTGTCTTTTGTTCATCTGATATACTGAATAGAATTTGAGTTTAATTAAAGGCATCGATTCGCTAATTAGAGTAACGCAGCATGTTGCAACCAAAGAGTAAGTTTACATTCCAACCACAATCAAAACATACATTAAAAGTTAAAATACATCACTCACAGTTCATAGACGTTTCATCACATTTATTTAATGCCTGCATCATACAAAATGAGTCTGAACAGTGTTGTTCATCATACTAAATACAGCCGAGTGCTGTCTTGTAGAATACTGCCAGCTGCCTACTGTTGAAGACATTGCAGGGTGTTTCAAATAGAGCCGTTTTAGTGACCGAGTTCCCTATGAAGTGCCCTTGGGATTCTGTACCCTGTGCAGTGTGTAGAAAGCAGGGATATAGATTAGGGACACCTGCAATTGGAATGCAGCCTAAAACGAGTAACATAACGGTCAATTACATCATCACTGACGCCGCCGCTGGTTTGCTTAATTTAACTAATTTTTAATCCGTGTAAATTTTTTTTAGTGGCGTTAATTTTTTAAATCATGATTAATTCTTTAATGCATTACCATGTTCGTTAACGCGTTAATTTGACAGCACCAAAAAATATGTAAATAAATTTCCCATGTCGTGTCCCTACGATGTAATGTATGAAAAAAAAAATTATGGAATCTCAACCATGCACATATGATGTATTGTTAGGAGTGTGTGTTTCGGCGAGCTGTTGGATTGACAGGGACATGTGTTTCATGGTGTCACCCGGTCTATAAAAAAGCAAAGTTTGAAGGTCTTTGCACACAGGTTTTGTGAAAATCATGGATTTGCAAGACATCCCAATGTCTCTGGTTTTGAGTAAATTTCGGTACCGTTCTAACACAAAGGATAATTTGGAGAAGCATGGGATACCTCATTTTTTGTGGCCTGCTAATTTGAGAACACAGAAAGATGAGCAGAAAACATCTACAAGAAGTCAAATTTTAATGGCACGAAAGGTGTTTACCTATCATGACATACCTAGACAATTTTGGCCCAACGTCATCCGCGAAGCACCTTACGATGAAGAGAACAAATTTTATGAAGCTGATGTTGAAGAAGGACAGCAAGAAAATAGTCCATCACAGAGGAAACGGCAGAAACTCTGTCAAATTTTGAGCAGAGGACAGATTGTGTAAACCAGGCACAACAACGCAGTATTCAAAGGCATATTTGACAATGTTAATAAAGAAAACGCAGTTGACCAACTGTTAAATTGTGTTCTGTAAGGCACGCTTACCTTACCCTGCCAGTTTCAGATGTGAGCAATCAGCCATTTCTAGAAAAGTACTGTATATGTTAAATTAGACCATACCAGCATAAAGCCAAATTGGTGAACTGCATCTGATGATCATACAGTCAAGTAGCAGAGAAAGCATCATCCATGACTCCAGTGTTATGAGCAAGTAACTCCATCACCTTGATGGCCAGATCCACACACTATATGCGTCAAATCACCTTGACCCTCACAGCCTTCCCGGAATGTGACCTTACATATAAAGTTCAGCTGGGGGTACGGACATCAGCCCTCACTCAGGATGAAAATATATGCTCGAGCGAAGATGAGGAATGGGTATATTTCTTTACCCACAGGGCAACAGATGAGAACGTTGAGCATATTGAAATGGTTTTGCATGAAAATGACTTGCTGGACATCTACAATAAAGTAAAACACATTTTGGCAGGTAAGAAAACACATTTTGTCTTAAGAAATCATTTTGACTAGACCTGTTTTCAAATACCTTATTTGAATGTCTGTGTGGCAGTGCGTGCATGATCTGGCGGGATCTGGCAATGGGAGATGGACCCAGGAGCATCCAAAAAAGGTGATCATCCACACCTGCTCCTTATTTTCCACTATTAATTACCCTTTGTCTCTCTCCTACAGTGTGTGTGTGTGTGTGTGTAGTAAGTGAAGAATTAATGGCCAGACGGAGGAGAGCGCCAGAGGAGGAGAGAGCTCGATAGAGCAGCAGAGTGAGAGAGAGAGAGCGCTGAAAAGTGCCAAGGGCTGAAAAGCCGGTTTTGTCTTTGTTGTACAAAAATAAATAAAACACGTTCTGTTCGCCAATCTGTCTCCCAACCTTGTCAGTTGCTATACTGGTGCCGAAACCCGGGAAATTACCACAAACGCCGACATGTAGTCCTCATCTCTGGTCAGCATCGTCCAGTCCCTTGCAGCCATGCAGCAGGCCCAAGCCCAAGCCCTTCCTCTCACTGCGGGAGGACTATGAACACCGGTTCCAAGCCCTGTTCGCGGCGCAGGAGCAGGACCAGCATATGCTGTGGGACCTGCTGCACACTCCAGGCGCCCCAGCCTCCATTGCGGTGGCCTTGACATACACGCCTCTCCTGACACTACCCTAGTTGTTTTTAATTAATGAACACTATAAAAACCATAAAACTTTCAACTCTCTCACATTTCTTTTGTCATCATGGCCCACGGAAGGTTAGAACATTTGTATCACTCAACAAAAAATTTCAGGCAGTCTGGGTGGAAAGCAAGCTTTTGTGAAAAGTGCGAAAGAGGCCAGTCTGAGTGAAAATTCAAATGAAATTGCTAATTTTTTACAAGGTTCAGATGCTTACATGATACACACACCAAGCAGAATCCATTTTAGAAGGACTTTTGTACTTGTCCTGGAGAAAGACGCACAACGGCAAATTGATTTGGTGGATATGGCCAAACTATCAAAGTAAATGTGTTTTCAAAATTTGATTGGGTAAAAGTCTTAAAAAATAAAATTACTCAGAGAATGCTTTTGCAGATTCTGTTAGCGAGTTAAAAGCATCGGTCATGGAGAGGTATTGAGTTTGAGATATTTAGACTCTGTTTCGGATCTAGTGAGGTCTGTTGGGAATTTTTCCCTGGCAAAAAGTTAAAAAGTCAGGAGAACAAGAAGATACAGGACTTAGTCAGGAGAACTCTGCTACAGGACTTAGTTCTTCATAGGTCTGATCTGTATACAGAGTTTAACATATTATATACCATGGGTTTGGGGAGGAGCAGGGCCTTTTGATGTGTGGGCCTTTGAATATCAAAGGCCCTGATAACCCTGGGGGACTCTCAGGAAGCTGTTTACACCCAAAACCCCTGTTATCAGAATACAATAGAATTTACGAGTGGTATGTGATTGATCTCAAGGCCTAATCATCTCAAGACCTAATCAACAAAACCAGCTGGCACAGCAATGTAAGAAAAACATAGTGAAGAATGCAGAGTACAGAGATTATAATGCAAAGTGGAAAAGAAAAAAAAAGAAAAAAGTTAAAAAGATTCCCTCAGGTCTTACAATGGAAATTTTCACGGGTCTTTTTAAATGCATCCTGAAGAGGTAAATAAAAGCAATCAAATTACCCAGATTTACCAAATTATTACTTATTCGTTAAATTACCCAGCCCCAAGATTAAAGTAAATGACGTGATTCAAATTTCAAAAGAATGAAGAACCTTTATGAAAGGTTACGAATAAGCTTTCACAGACAAATATTTCTTTGTGGCTAAAATTATCAAACAAGATCCGCTTGTGTATAAACTGAGAGACGTTGATAAAGAATCCATAGAAGGTGTTTTTTACAAAGAGGAAATGCAGAAAATTGTCATGCCTGAAAATAGAGTATATCACATTCAAAAGATACTTGCTAGGAAAAAAACTAAATTGCGCATTCAGATTAAAGTCTGCTGGAAAGGATGGAATAATAAATTTGATTTGTGGATGGATGAAAAGGCTGCGTGTGATGCCTTGGTGTCTAGACCATCTTAACGAGTCCCACGGGGAAGTTCTACGACACAAATAATGGAGGAAACCAAACCATTTTATCTAACATAACCAACACAGATAGCAAAGACATTGAATCAATGTTGAATTGAATCAATATATGATTGCATTTCATCATATAATGTTGATTGAAAAAAATAACCCTTTTTCAACATTGTTCTGTAGGTGACAATTAACGTTGAATTTCTGACATTGAATCAACATTAACAAATACATTGACTTAATGTTGAATGAGAATAAACATAACACAAAAAGTAAGGAAATTTGTGTTTGGTAGATTATTTCTTTTCACCATTTAAAAGGGATATTAATAGGCTTTCCAACGGTATAAGATTTATTGCCAAGAAGCATTGTTACACCAAAGAAATAATAGTACCACTTTAGAAAAGGACTACATTTATAGATGGTTTATAAATGCTTTATTATCTCTTTATTATGGGTTATTAATTAGGGTGTAAACCCCTTACAACTCATTAATAACCATTTATAACACATAGATTAAAAGGAAAACACTCACCTGCTGTTTGCCAGATAGTGAATCCATATTTATCTATACTGTTAAAAGTCAGATCTTTAGAATAAGACAGTGCTTATAGACTGTTTATAAAAGCTTTATCTATTTATTAATGGTTATTAATTAGGTTGTAAACCCCTTACAATGTGGTGTATCTTACCATATGGAATGCCCAAAATTCACATTCTACAATAGATGGTTTATAAATGGTTTATCTATTTATTAATGGTTATTAAGTAGGTTGTAAACCCCTTACAATGTGGTTTATCTTAACTGTATGAATTCACATTCTTCAATTTTTGCAGTATTTTTTTATCTTGACATTTTAAGCACATTATCTGACATTTTCCTCATGTATGTGACAGGTATTGGTATAATACAGCTAGGTGTTACTGTACAGCGGACATGAAGATGGTACTACTGTGAACCTTGAGGTTGAGAGGTATCTTCTTTACCACAGCATTCCACATGTAATCAGCATTTATATATGAGTTTTGTTTTTTTTTTCTTTTTTTTTTGACCTTCGGCTGCTCCCGTTCCGCGGGATCGCCACAGCGGATCAAGTCCGCACCCAGATCTGGCACTGTTTTTACGCC
>JAOVVH010000042.1:9562586-9572954 GCA_028566435.1 Scorpiodoras heckelii
CACAGAACGGCCCGGACCGGGAATCGAACCCGGATCGTCTTGCCGTGAGGCGACAGTGCTAACCACTACACCACCGTGCCGCCCATCCTGATTCATTCAATGATCTAATCAGGTGATAGGGTGGCAGCAGTGCAGTGCATAAAATCATGCAGGTATGGGTCAGAAGCTTCGGCTAATGTTCACATCAACCGTCAGAATGTGGAAACAATGTGATCCCAGTGAAGTGGAATAATTGTTATTGCCAGACAGGCTAGTGTTAGTATATAGTCTTTCTATAACTTGTGATCTCCTGGGATTTTCACACACAAACAGTATCTAAAGGTTACTCAGAATGGTGCAATAAAGAAAAAAAAAACGTCCAGTGAGTTCAGCAGCAGTTCTGTGGACAGAAACAAATTGCTGATGAGAGCGGTCAATAGAGAATAGTGAGACTGGTTTAATCTGACAGAAAGGCTAGAGTAACTCATATAACTACTCTGTACAATAGTGGTGAGCAGAAAAGCATCTCAGAATGCACAGCATGTGCTACAGCAGAAGAAGACGATGTGAGGTTACACCTCTGTCAGCCAAGAACAGAAAACTGGGGTTACAGTGGGCGCAGGCTCACCAAAACTGTACAGCTGAGGACTGGAAAAATGTAGCATAGTCTGATGAATCTCATCTGCTGAGACACACAGGTGGTAGGGTCAGAATTTGGCACCAACAACATGAACCTGCCTTGTGTCACCAGTCCAATGTTTTCTTGGCACACTTCACTTGAAAGCCACAGCCTGTTTAAGTATTGTTACTGATCATGCGTATCCCTTCATGGCCATCTTCTAATGCCTACTTCCAGCATGATAATGTACCATACCACAAAGCCAAAGTCATCTCAAACTGGTGTCATGAACATGACAATGAGTTCAGTACTCCTCAGTGGCCTTCCCATTCACCAGGTCTGAATCCAGAAAGAGATGTTTAGGATGTTGTAGAACGGGAGATTCACAGCATGCAAGTGCACCTAAAAGATCTGCAGGAATTGCGTGATGAGAATCTTAAAGGAATGTCTCCAACATCTTGTGGAATCCATGCCATGAAGAATTGGGGCTGTTTTCAGCCCAAAGGGAGGCCTTACACAGTATTATTGTAGTGTTTCTAATAACATGCTCAGCGAGTGTATTACTCAACTAATGTCTCGTGTGTCAAGCTAATTTTACTACCATTATTTCCATAAGTTATATTGCATTTTGTAATCCTCTACACTAATGTATATGTGTGGTGACGTCTCTGCGTTATGTAGGAGAAGAAAGCGGGATGAGGACAGGCATGACATTAATAAAATGAAAGGCTTCACTCTCCTCTCTGAGGGCATTGATGACATGGTGGGTATTGTTTACAAGCCCAAGACCAAAGAAACCAGAGAAACCTATGAAATCCTGCTGAGCTTTATCCAGGCTGCTCTTGGAGATCAGGTAATAACTCTAGTGATTTCTAACTCACATGCAATATTTCATTGCTGAGACAACTATTCCACCCTGCTCTGTGGTTTGCATCATCCATGGTTATAGATTTCTAGAGTGCATTTTGTGTGAATTTCAGTTGACTGTTTCCTTTTCAGCCCAGGGACATCCTGTGTGGGGCTGCTGATGAAGTCTTGGCTGTATTAAAGAGCGACAAGATGAGGGATAAGGAAAGGCGGAGAGAGGTTGAGCAGTTGCTTGGCCCTGCAGATGACACACGTTACCATGTACTAGTCAACCTGGGCAAAAAG
Organism: Scorpiodoras heckelii; assembly: GCA_028566435.1. Taxonomy (NCBI): domain Eukaryota; kingdom Metazoa; phylum Chordata; class Actinopteri; order Siluriformes; family Doradidae; genus Scorpiodoras; species Scorpiodoras heckelii. The sequence goes on from JAOVVH010000042.1 coordinate 9,564,337, forward strand.
ATCACAGACTATGGAGGAGACAAAGAACTCCAAAATATGGGTAAACCTGCCTTCTGTCACAGCACGAGAATAATCAATGAATTGAATCAACCAGGCACATCGTGCTTCCATGGTTTCTCATATTCCCACAGATGAATTAGGGCGTACTCACACTAGGCACGCTAGGCCGTGCTGGAGCACAGTTGTCCCCCTCCCCACTGCCCCACTCGCTTGCGCTCACACTGCGTTTTAACAATCCCAGCCCGTTCACGCTTGCGTCATCACAATGCGAACTTTGTTTTGAAGAAAAGTGTGCTCATACAGTACAATGGAGCTCATGTTTCTATTGATATTGTGGCTTATTTGGAGCTGTTTTGGTCGTGAGAATGCACGGCAAACCAAAAGATTTGTCAATTATGCAAAGCAGCAATTTTATACTAATCGTGCTGCACGTGTAAGAAGATTTTTGCGCAGACGGCCAGGGCGGCTTTACTCGCCGACTACAATTCAAGTTCATGAAGATAACTAAAGAACTAGACCTGCTATAATAATACAGTTTGTTTTTATAAGGACTAGGGGGCACACACATGTAGCTTGAACTCCTGATTGATTAATGTCGCACCACTGAGGTCAAGGTTTAGTTCCACACTTGGGCACGGATTGCGCTCACACTGGATGCGTACCGTGCCCGAGTCCGACCGAACCGTGCTCCGGGTCACCTCTTCAAGCAGGCCACCCGTACCGTGCCCGAGCGCACATGTACCGTGTTCGGCGCAATCACACTTGCCGAACAAACAAGGCTATGGCAGCAAACCATGTGAGTGTGAGTATGCCCTTAGTACAGAGAAGTATTACTCATATTAGCATACAATTGAAGTAATGTGGCCAAAAGTGTAATGTAGTGTTCCCATACCATACAGAACTTTGGGCATTTTCCTATAAATTTTAGCACAGTGCTTCATAACATCACTGTAAAAAATTGCAACCAGTTTCTTAAAAAAAAAAGTATCCAGGCTGCACTCAAAATACTTTTTATTTAACTTAAAATAGTAAGTTAAAAGAATGGCAGACACAGATATTGTTCTGTTACCTTAATATTAAAAGTTCACCAAATGCTGGGCAACACGGTGTCTCAGTGGGTAGCGCTGTTGCCTCGCAGCAAAAAGGTTCTGGGTTTGATCCCCAGGTGGAGTGGTCTGGGTCCTGTGGGGTGTGGAGTCTGCATGTCCTCCCCGTGTGTGTGGGTTTACTCCAGGTACTCCAATTTTCTCCCACAATCCAAAGACATGCATGTTAGGTGAATTGGATATACAGAATTGCCCCATGACTGTGTTTGAAAGTTGAACTTATGTACTGATGAAAAATGTGTGTATTGATGTAACCATGTGCTTGTCATGTATAGCCACTGATGCTGAAATTACATTAAAAATCAACAAACAAACAAAGGTAAAATTTTGAGAGTAACCAGTTCACTTACTTTTTTACGTAGTGTTTTTTCACAGTGATAGTCCATCTCCCATGTTGCATGACAAACTGCCAGTCACGGAGGGCGAAGCTATCACATGCAGACCGCTGCTCATGCAACTTCTGGGAGCGATATAACGCACTCGGAGGAAAGCGCACCTGACCACCTTCTGTATGCATGAGCTCACAGACGCCTGTGATTGTAGTGTCGCTCTGACTGACATGGGAGAGAGCGTATGCTGCCCCTCCCACCCTGAGAGCACGGCCAGTTTTGCTCTCTGAGCAGCTATAGCGTCACCCGGACTCGAGCTAGATGATAGGGCGAATGTTTTGCCGTTACGCCTTCGGGAGCCCCATTTTTATTATTGCTTTATTCTCATTTGTCTGTTGTTGTAGCAGATTTATTTTGGCTTTTGCTGAATGTTATTTTTTCCCTCCTTTGTCTTTGTTGGGTTGTTTATATGAAATGTGCGCAGCAACTATCTGAAATTCTTGAAATAACTTTGATCTTTAAGTACTTTTTTTTGTTTGTTTACTTATTTGAATAAACCTTGTCATTCTTCCCCTAATACAGATGACAATATTGATGAAACATATGGAGTAAATGTGCAGTTTGAGTCAGATGAGGAGGTAAGTACTGTGATGTACTGTTTTAATGATATTTTCCTAGAAATAAATAAATACTGTTACTACATAAAAACTGTTTTGCAGTTAAAGCCCGGTTTTACATACACCTTGGCTTTCGATCTGTTTTCCACAACTCTATACATTTTATGTTATTATATTTTTGTTTTGGCATTTACTTTGTTTACATCAGAGGTCATTTTAAAACAGTTGATGAGATGCATGTTTATTTGTGCTTTAATTCATTGTATTAGAATTTCAGCTTGAGTGTTTGGAAGATTACAGAAATTAAAATAATGAATTTAGCTGCTTCTGATTGGCCAGCTGTCATAATAAGGAGTTAAGTGGCAGTGCACTTGTGGGCTGTAAAAGGTCCTAACTTTAAAGGCAGTGCCTTGTTGTTCTGATACCTTAGGAAAATTCAAGCAGCTCAACTTAAGCCAAGGCATTAAAGAAAAACAATTGTGGACATTACCAAGTTTAGTTCCTTTATTTTCACCTCATAAGATTTTTTTTATTACTTCCACCGTGTTCATTTTGCCTTTTTTGGTTGTTCTACACAGGCAGTGTGCTGCCACATAATTTACAATTAGAGTATACAGCTAGTTTTTTGCATGATGCAGTTTCCCTGGCGTGATAGGTGACATTGTCATGTATGTCTCTTGTATTGAGCTGTAGTAACACTGTATACTGAGGGTCCAGCAAAGAATTAAGAAATGTAATCAGTAAACTTGTAGTGATCAAAAATTTGTAGTGAAGTAGGCGTATTTCAGCAGCCCACTAATGGCGCCCTACCTAGAATTTTTTTCCACCAATTTTTACTTGCTGATTTTTTTTTTTTTACCTTGCTTCCAACTATACATGCTTAAGCCATAATATACAGAAGAACTCCTGCACTAGTGCAAACCAGCTACAGGAGGCAAGCAGGGAGCAAATGTGTGAGTCTTTGGAAATGATACTGAGCCAAATAACTGGAGTTGGCAATGATATAGTTACTATCATGTTAGCTGGCAATGTTACATAATCATCTACCTTTTGTTAGAGACTTTACAAGCTGTCTTACTTGTAGTTACATGAGTGAGGATAAGCATTTGCATGCTGAAGTTTGGCTGGTAGTCCTTCCTCAGTTTGGCTCCTTTTGTCTGGGTATTGCACTTCTCTGTAATAAAGACAGATGGAACCACTGCATCGTCTTTGGTGGAGTATCGAGTAACTTTGCTTTCAGATTTCTTTTAATCCTCTGCTTTGAAGTGCTGGCTGTACATTCATAAATGTCCATTTTTCAGTGGTATGTAGACCTCTTTGGTGTTTGTAAACTAAAAGACAGGCTTAGCATAGCAGCCTGCTGCTGATGGGATTCTCCTCACTTGAGCCATCTTCTGTTGGTTTGGTAAGGTATCTGATTTGATAGTATGCAGGAAAATGTGTAGTTAGCTGCAGTATATAATTATGTTCCTAATGTGTCCTAATGTCTCCATGTTGGCTTGCTTTGAATTTTGCCAATGAGGCTAGCTTGTCCTGTTTTAGGAATGCCAGAGTAATGTGTCTCACTCACAGGGGTCCAGATTAGTGTATCATGCAGCGATTTCAGATGGATAAAATCATTATTTGCACAGGACATGTTGGGTATAGTACTTCTGCTACAGCAGTGTGTGAAAATGAGAAACTGCTGAATCATGCATTCTGTTAGTGCTGTCAGTAAGTGTACAATTCCATGCAAAGGAATAATGCAGTTTAAATTCTCATTGTATGTGGAAATTTTCCTTTAGTTGAATGACTTGAAGGTTTTTTTTTTTAACATATTTAATATTTCTGTACTTAATGCCCTTTATAGGAAAAGGACAGAAGTTTTATTAAATTTGTAGCAAAACACAATCAGTTTATGAGGGTGAGTCAAGAATTATCTGCACTCTGGCTGTAGAATTTATTTTAATCAACATTCAGAACAGACAAATGCATAATTTTAACATAATCTCTGTGCTTTTCAATACACTTTGTCCATCTGTCAACAAGCTTTCGTATTCCCTCATTAAAAATGTTTTAGTCTGAGCTGCGAGCCACGAATGCACCGCTGTCCTGAACTCCTCAATAGATGTAAATCTTCATCCTTGTAGGGCTTCTTTCAGGGGACCAAACAGGTGATAGACCGTTGGGGCAAGATCAGGACTATATGGAGGACTGCTGTCCAAGGATGTGGTGGTGTTTTATGACAGTTCATGTCTGCGCACTGTTACCCATACTGTCGACACGCTCCTAAAACTTCGTTTTGAGGTGTTAAAGCATCCCTCCTATAGTCCTGATTCACGTCTGATGAAGAGTTGAGGACAGTGGTATATTAGTGGCTAAAAGCTCAGCTTAAAACATTTTTAATGAGGGAACATGAAAGCTTGTTGACGGATGGACAAAATGTATTGAAAAGCACAGAATTTATGTTGAAAAATCATGGATTTGTCTTTTCTGAAAGTTGATTAAAATAAATTCTACGGCCAGAGTGCGGATAATTCTTGACTCTCCCTGGTAAACGTGACTGTATAATCTGCATGAGTGTGCTTATCATGATTTATAAGATTTGAAGCTAATTGAGGTTCACTAGGTTCTTGTGTGTAAATTTACACACATAGGAACATGAATAAGATCATTTTTCATAAATTAGAGGATTTTCATGAGTACCAGACTTCGTAAATGCTTATACAAATTTTATATTAATAAATCTGTTTATATCCACTTAGATAAATGAGGCCATAAGTGTGTATAAACATCTGCGTCACTGAAAATCTGATGTAGTAAATAAAATGACCTCTTGTGGAAATAAAGTAGATATCCTGATTGACAGGCATTGTATGGTTACATGAAATGTGTGGAGTTCTGAAAGATTCAGTTTAAATGTCCTTAGCCTAGGTTTATATAAACTATTCTCCTCAATGGTATGTGTACGTGTGTCTAGGAAGGTGATGAGGACCAGTATGGAGAAGTACGTGATGAAGGCTCAGACGACAGTGAGGGTGAGGAAGCAGATGTGGGATGTACGCTGTCTGCAAATGTAAGTAATCAAGCCATCTGTAGTCAGATTTATTGAAGTAGATTATATCAAGTGGTGAAAAATAACATTTTTGTTCAACAATTCTTATCTATGTACGATAACTATCTTGACATGCAGCTTAAAAATATGACTGGTAATTCATTCAAAATAAATATCTGTTTGTACCTCAGTCAGGATACAGTAAATTAATGTTAATTTCTGTCTGATTCAATGAGATGAGTAATACTTAAGTTTTGGAAAGATTATTAAATGGCATTTAAGTACATTCTCAATTAGTCAGTATGCTTATTCTATGGGTCTCTTGATGTAATTACATCCATCATTTACCAGCAGTTACAGTGTTATCGTAACAAAGATCAAAGAACAGTAGCTCCTAACCTTTTTTGTTTTACCTGGGGCACACCCCCTTGGTAGGGAATGTGTTGGCATGAAAATGAATCATTTTGCAGTATTTTCCACCGCTCGTTTTGGAAATGTAGTTTGTTTCAGCATGAGCAATATGAATGAATGGAACATGTCGGTACCACTCCAAGTTCTCTTGAAATGCAACCAAAGCCAAAAGCCCTAGAATAGAAATCAACTAAAACTGAGCTAGACAAATGAAATCAACTGAAGATTCTTTCACTCTCAGTCTAGAGTTTCTGGTGGTGCTAGCAACACATTTCCTCTGCAAAGCTGTATGAGCTAAATCTTAAAACAAGGCCTAATCCAAAGTTATATTACTCCCAAGCACATAAAAGTCAGGGCATGAAGACACTGGAATTGTGATGTGGTTCTGTATATCATTGGAGGTTTTCTGTTCTATTTAAGGCAGCCATACTGCGCAAGTGTCTAAGCCTGCACGTTGACACTGATGCATGGGCCTTTCTCTGCAAAATCAAGTTGCAACTTATGTACTCACATGCACACATACCACAATGCCTGAACTGCAGAGAACTTCAAGTATTACACAGAGCACTTGGCCCTCAAAGTACTTGGCCAACCATGGGTTATCATTTCCCCTCTGCAATTTCTCTGCATTTTCTTCAGGAAGTGCTCTTGGCTAGTTGATGATGAAATTCAGTGCCTGTAATTATGGTTGAATTTTAGTGAATTTGTTGATGTCAGTTCTTTTCTTATCTGTCTAGCTTGGAAGTGCAGGAGATGTGATGACGAATAAAAAGAAAGACCTGCATCCGAGAGATATAGACGCCTTTTGGCTTCAGCGACAGCTCAGTCGTTTCTACGACGATGCTATTGTGTCTCAGAAGAAAGCTGATGAGGTTTTGGAGATTCTTAAGGTGAGAACCTCCACCACTTTCAGGAGATTTGCTCGATTTCTTGTGTAACTTTTAGAATGGACGTTCTGGTCCTGAAATTCATGTTGCAGTGTAACTAGTCACAACTTCATACCTGTTTCTATTCCTGTTTTCAGACTGCCAGTGACGACAGAGAATGTGAAAATCAGTTGGTACTTTTGCTTGGTTTTAACACCTTTGACTTCATCAAGGTCCTACGCCAGCACAGACGCATGAGTAAGGGCAATCCTGACATTATTTTAAACTGGCCTGTTCTTTTCACAATGCTCCATTTACCTCTGTCTTTTTCTTGCAGTTCTCTACTGCACTATGTTGGCAAGTGCTCAGAGTGACTCGGAGAAGGAGAGGATCATGAGCAAAATGGAAGCGGATCAGGATTTGTCCAAAGTTCTTTACCAGTTGCAGGAGACTGAAAAAGAAGACATCATTCGGGTGAGCACCTTTACTTCTTTTCATTGTCTATCATTATTTAAAGCTAGTGATTTTGGGGTTTGAAAAGTAGAAACTCTTTCTGGCAGGACCACTATATATCTTCCCCTTTACTACATAACTTTCTCTTTCTTTCTACTGACATTTTGTTAGCACAGTGTAAAAATGTTTGGTAGCAGGAAACTCTTAATGACTACTTTTTTCTTGTAGGAGGAGAGATCACGTAGAGAAAGAGTTAGAAAGTCTCGAGTAGACAGCGATCTGGAGTCAATGGACATTGATCATGGACAGGTGGTTTAAATCTTTTACTAAACAATGCTTTTCATCTTTTTGAAGTTGTCAGCTAAAATGATTTTGTTTGAAGCCGTTTGTTTTGAAGTTGTGTTCTCTGCTGTTCCCTCTTTGCAGACAGTGTCAGCTCGACGTCTGCTAGATCTAGAGGACCTTGCCTTTACCCAGGGCAGCCACTTTATGGCCAACAAGCGCTGCCAGCTGCCTGATGGTTCCTTCCGTAAACAGAGGAAAGGGTATGAGGAGGTTCATGTACCTGCGCTTAAACCTAAGCCTTTTGCTGATGATGAGGTGAGTTTTTGTTGATGCTTTTTTTTCTTTTTTTCAAATATTTTTATTGGAAAATTAAAATACAATACATAAAAGTCTCAAAAACACAGTTTACATTTTCCACGTTTTCTTTTTTAAGCATATGTATAAGTACACGGTCACAGTCACATAAAAAACCAAAAACATTATGATAAGGATATAGAAAAAAAGAAATAAACTGGATTACAGAGTACCGTGAAATAAACAACAAACAAACAACCCCGTACCAAAGCCCCCACTCAGCTCATCACGACCGACACACGTTACTGGTTAATTATGCAATATAAAAGATACAGGAGAAACCAAGCACACAATCAATCCGGCAATACCCCCAAACTAGTGAAATAGGAAATAAAGGGCTGCCATTTATAGAAACATTTGGCTGTACATCCTCTCAATGTGTTTTTAATTTTTTCAAGTTTTAAAAAAAAACATGACATCCTTGAGCCACCGGGAAATAGAAGGATATTTAGCAGACTTCCAGTGTAGCAATAAGGAACGTCTATCTAGTAAAGATGTGAAAGCTATAATATCCTTCTGTACAGAGTTAAGTGAAAGCGAGAGATCAGAAATCCCAAATATGGCAATCGGAGGGCAGGGTTGGAGATCTACCCCGAGAACAATGGACATAATAGTAAAATAATCCGCCCAAAAACCTTTCAGATCTGGACAAAGAAAAAACATGTGGCTAAGGTGACATGGGGAACCATGGCATTTATCACATTTGTCTTCCACTTCTGAATACAGTACAGATAGTCTGGACTTAGAAAAATGTACTCCGTGCAAGACCTTGAATTGGATAAGTCCGAGATGCACACAAGAGGTGGTAGATCATATCCTCTCTATGGCCTGTTCCCAGGTCTCCTCATCTATTTGTATTCCCAGTTCCTTCTCCCAAGTGCACTTAGATTTAGCATAAGAGTGGTTGCTAAAAGCCGAGATAATGTCATACAACTTTGAAATGATACCTCTATGATGAGGAACACATGAAAGCATGGTTTCCCACCGTTGTTCTGGAGGTAAAGAGGGGAAATTGGGAAAACACTTAGCTACAAAGTTGCGAGCTTGAAAGTAGCAAAACAAATGAGTTACGGGAAGACCATAGCAGGATGATAAATTGGCAAAACTATCAAATACACCATCCACATATAAATGTATGAATTGTGTAATACCCTTATCATACC
>JAOVVH010000042.1:9836463-9855412 GCA_028566435.1 Scorpiodoras heckelii
AAACAGTGCCAGATCTGGGTGCGGACTTGATCCGCTGTGGTGACCCCGCGGTACGGGAGCAGCCGAAGGTCAAAAAATGGGATGGGATGGGATGGGATGATATGTGAACACCAATGGAATCCTCTCTATGCTAGCAGGGGAATGTGTGGAGGTCCATGAATCTAGACTCTATATACTGCTAACACAGGCCATGGCATCATCTGTGTCATTCTTAGGAAATCTGTAGTTGTAAAAATATTTGCACTTTTGCTTAATTTGCTGGAGATCTTCTTTCTCACTGCAGATGTGTTTAAGTGTCATTAGCTATGAATATGGGATGGGATTTTTGCAGAGGGATGTGAAGAAGAATGAGAGTCTGTTGGACAAGGAAGAAATAAGTTTGGTAAGTTTGGTAAGTCTATGTGTGGCCAGAATACATTTAGTTTACAACAACTGTACTGTCATGCACACATTTTATAGACTTTGCAAATATTGCTTTCACATGAACACAAACAATGGGCTATAAATGTAAAATGATGTGGTTTGTTGTTTGTTTCAGAAGAAACCAAAAATCATATGTATTGTTTTAGCTAAAAAAAAATTATAAAAAAATATATTAGGAGAACCAATATAATGGTGTGCCATTTAATATTTGCTTGGAATAACATTTTAAAGAATTTTATTTAAGTGAGGATTTTAAGAGAAGTGATATACCACTACAGTGTATCACTATAGCTGTGACTCCTTGAGTTTGAGAATCTATCATTCTTTATTGTCCTTTTCTCTTCCAGTCTTTTAAATGCTCTCTTAGTCTGGCTCTTTTTTCTCTTTATATTGAGACCCACACACTCAAATTCATACCAGCAAACACTACACTGCTGTGCTCCACTCTTCCTGCATTTTGACTAGGAGCCAGGCACTTCAGCTCAAGCAGAATTTCCCAGGCTCCCACTGGGCTATTTCAGCTTGATTCCCAATGGACTTTAGCCTATTATTAATGTTCCAAATGGTTTACAGAGAACCTATTGGGTCTCATGCTGAAATGAATCCATTTGACATGGCCCACTCGTTTTCACACACATCTTGTTAAAGTCCGTGGTATAGCATAGATGCCCTGGACCATCTACTCTGTATTTGAAAGCTGTGTCAGAAGCTATATTTAACAAATATTACTTTCATTTAAACTAGGACATAACACAAAACTTACATGTTGAATCATGAGGAACTCTCTCTCACTCATTATCTAAGCCACTTATCCTACTGTTGGGTATTGGGTGTGCTGGAGCCTGTTCCAGCACTCACTGTGCAGAAGGCAGGAAAACATCCTGCACAGGTAAGATCCTAGCTACTCAGCCAGGGAATAAAACCCAGACCTTTCTTGCTGTGAGGCGACAGCACTACCACCTGTGCCACTGTTATGAGGAACTTACACTATAAAAAGTTTCCTTTCTCTGGTGGCCAAGCTGTATGGAACCTCAGATTTCTTCTTCTTACCAGATCCATGAGGAGACATGAAGAAATTTATGCCAGTCTGTTGTCATATCAACTCAGCTTCTGTGCTTATGTTGGTTTATTGAAAGGACCAGGAGTATCTTCCATTCTCCTATCACTGTATATTATGTCTATATGAATTCAGTATTGCTGAATATCTCTCTTAGCTACTTTAACTTTTTGTTTTCATTATAATGTGCGCTCATGGCCACCACCTTTATCTATTTACTTTATAATATTAAAGTGATGTATTGCTCAGTTTTCTTTGGAATGACAAACATGACATTTTTGCAATTCAAAATCTTGGAAGCGTATTTCATTATAGCGGAAGTGCAGCTTTCATGAAGTCACTTTATCATTCTTTTTCTTCTTTGTCTTCTTTTTCAAATAAATTATATATTAGCTCAACGTATCCTACCTTTTGGTAAAAGGCCCCATCAGCTCTTTGAATGGCTGTTTATAGATTCATGACCACAAACACAGGTTTAGTTATAGGTCAGAGCATTATTTATTATGATAAAGCTCAGGAACCAGAAGATGGTAATACACATTGCTGCTTGAAACAAGCCTGTAAATTGGTGTACCACGACTAACAGCTTTTATTTCATTTATTTATTTTTTTATGTTTTTTTTTTAATCCAAAAACAGCTAGGGAACTAGGCTAATTGTCTTGTTCTGCATCAGTGTACAGTATAGTATATTATGTAATTCAGTCATTTTTAATTAATTTAGAGGAAGACAGAACCCAAGGTTTGGAGGTATGCTTAGACCATTTCATTGTGTAATAGCCTTAACTTTTGTAAATGAGCTCAGAAAAAGGTCATATGTATTTGTCATTGTTACTGTTAACCTACTTGACAATAAAGATTCTCCAAAATAGAAGACTAACCATAAACAGTTATGTGTATCCATGTAGCATATTAATTGATGTTTTAGCCTATTATTAGTAGAATATTAATGCATATAAATGTCCATTTATATGAACAATTTTGGCCACCTCTAGGCATCACTTTGACACACCTGGGCCACCCCAGATAAAAATTCCTAGAACCATGTCTGGAGGGTGTTTAGAGTCTCGGTTGCGGCTCTATGGATTTTATTTACCATGCCAAAGTGGTGACCTTTCAAACATGTTTTAATCTTGGGGAACAAGAAGACATCACATGGAGCCAAGTCAGGGCTATAGGGTAGATGTTACCGTAAGAGCCAAAATGATACATGATTCATCTCCTGTGATCACTCTGCTAAACGATCCAAAATTTGCTCCAAACTTATTTGCATTGTTCCAGGATGAGGCACTTCAGCGGGGTTTCACAAAAACAAATGTCTGGGCACTGCAAAGGCTAGAGTGCGAATGAAATGGGTCCTACGGTTTATCTGAGATCCCACTCATTCTCATTACTTTCCGGACAAACCTCCTGTGTAGCTGAATACAGACAAATCCTCAATGCAATCCTCTCCCATTCTGTTTTCTGTGCCTCCAGTTACACACATTTCAGTTATGCGTATTCTCCCCTATGCGCTTTGGTCATGCCCACAGCACTTCACTTGAAGAGAATGAAGGTGGGCTCATGAAAGAGGCATCAGTTATTTAAATAGAAATAGACTGTGTCACACCCTCATGTATTTTTGGTTGGAATGTGAAATGCAGACTTCCCCATATATCATGTGAATGTCACTAAAATCCATTCAAACCATATGCCACACTCTGATGTTGAAAATAAATGCAATAAGCAATGTGCGTGATCACTGTGGATGGAATGCACCGCTGTTTCTGTTCTAGGCATCTTTATATTCATATTAATTTCTATTTTATTCCAATTGATCTGTTTATTTACCAGACTGGTTCACATGTGATGTAAAACCTTTTTAAATTTGTTTTTAGGTAGGCACAAACACGTATTCACACCCACAGGTATGGACTGCTTAGGTCTCTTTCAGGGCTGACCTGTCTCTGAAAGCACACAGACATATAAATTAACTTGGAGCTAATGAGCCACATTCTGGTTCAGCCTGTTTCTCTATGTTTACAGCGCTCAACATGCCCCTGTTACCAAACAATTTACAAACCCTATTTCTAGAAAAGTTGGGACAGTTTCTAAAAAGGTAATAAAAGCTGAAATCTGTAATTTGTTAATTCACTTGAACCTTTATTCAATGGACAGAAGGACAAAGAAAAGATTTTGAGTGTATTCAATGATGAACTTAATTCTATCTGTTAAATATAAACTAATTTAGAAATTGAAGATTGCAACAAAAAAAAACTGGGACAGAGGTATGTTTACCACTGGGTCACATCACCATTTCTTTTAATTATACTTGTTAATTGTTTGGAAATTTAAGATACTAATTGTTGCAGTTTTGCAAGTGGAATCTTTTTCCCATTCATGCTGACAAGCACATGCACTGTTGGTCTATGAAGCCATGAAGTTGTAACTTGTACAGAGTGACTCCTGGCATCGTCCTACCGAAACAGACATGGAGTTCCGAGGAAAAGATATCATCTTGACAACAGCATATGTCTTTCTCAATATACCAATATTAGCCTCTGCATCAATGGTACTTTGACAGTATGATCACCCATGCTGTGGGCACTGATGCACCCCATGCCATCACAGATTGCAGGTTTTTGCATTTTTCTGTGGTAACAGTATGGATGGTTTTTTTTTTTAATCTTTGGCACATAAAAGCCAATGTCCGTTTTTTCCAAAAAACAAGCTGAAACATGGACTCAATTGACCACAGGCCATGTATCCACTGTCTTTGGGTCCATCTCAGATGACATCACCAGAGTTTCTGGACAAAATAAATATATGGCATTATACAGTTTCAGGTTGCATTTCTTGATGCAGCAGACTGTGTTAAGTGAAATAATTTTTCAAAGTACTCCTGAGCCCATGCGGATATGTCCATCATGGTAGCATGATGGTTTCTCAAACAGTACCATCTGAGGGCTCTATGATCACACATATTCAGCAGCGGTTTCCACCCTTGGCCTTCACACACCAAGGTTTCCCCTGATTCCTTGAATCTTTTCATAATATTAGGAACTGTAGATGGTGAAAGACCTAAATTCTTTGCAGTCTTGTGCTGAGTGACATTGCATTTGAATTGACTGGCAATTCTCTCATTAAGTTTGGCACATGGTGAACCACGACTCACCCTTCCTTGCCAAGACTAAGCCTAAGCCTCAAAGGAGTAGATGCTCCTTTTGCTCAATCTTGATGACCTCATCTGTTGCCATTTAAACTAATTGTATAACCTTCCACTGTTGTATAACCTTTCAGTCTTATTTTGCCTCTGTCTCAACCTTTTTTGAAAGTGTTGCTGCCTTCAGTTTCTAAATTTGTTTAGTTTTAACAAATAGAATTAAGTTCGTCATTGTAATGATCCCACACAAGCGACTGGAGTCAAATGCAGTTTTACTTTGTGCACACAGTTGGCAACAGAAACAAGTAGTATAGAAAACACAGAGTGTGGAGGCAAAAAAAAAACACAGGAGCAGGGACAAAACTGTAACTCAAAATACTCAACACTCAGAAGATAGCTAAACTTGACAGGGAAACCAAATAGGGCTCTCCACACTCTGGCGGGGCGAACTAGAAAAAACATAAAACAAACTTTAGACAAGTCCACAAAAAACGGAAGGCAAAAATAGTCAATATTAAGGCAAAATTCAAAGATCACAAGAGCAAAAGCATGGCAGAACAAAATGAACAGAAGTTTGTGATATATTGCATTTGTTGATCCGGAACTAGACTGATTACCCCTGATCTTCGTCAGGTGGTGCTGCTCGCTGAGAGGTCTCGGGAAATGTAGTAGCAGGGCGTAGTTCTCTGTTGGGACACCTTTGGCGCTCTCCCATGGCCAAATTCATAACAGTCATTGAAAACACAGAAAATCTTTTTTTTGTCCTTTTGTCTGTTAAATAAAGGTTCATGTGAATTAATAAATGACAGATTTCAGTTTTTATTCTTTTTTTTTTGTAATTTTTCCCCAACTTTACTGGAAATGGGGTTTGTAAATATAAATAATACAAATCTTCTCCGTTAAACCTTTACACATACATATTTATTAAAATTGCATTTATTTACAACCCCAATTCCAATGAAGATGGGACCTTGTTTAAAACAAATAAAAACAGAATACGATGATTTGCAAATTCTTTTCAACCTATGTTCAATTGAATACACTACAAAGACAAGATATTTAATGTTCAAACAGATAAACTTTATTGTTATTTTGCAAATATTCACTCATTTTTAATTTGTTGCCTGCAACACCTTCCAAAATATTTGGGACAGGGGCAACAAAAGACTGGGAAAGTTGAGGAATGCTCAAAAAAACCTGTTTGGAACATTCCGCAGGTGAACAGGTTAATTGGAAACAGGTGAATGTCATTTAAGAACAACGTTTCTCAATGTGCAATTGCAAGGAATTTAGGGATTTCATCATCTACAGCATAATATCATCAAAAGATTCAGAGAATCTGGAGAAATTTCTGCAAGTAAACGGTAAGGCCAAGAACCAACATTGAATGCCCGTGACCTTCAATCCCTCAGGTGGCTCTGCATTAAAAACTGACATCATTCTGTAATGGATATTACCACATGGGCTCAGGAACACTTCAGAAGACCATTGTCAGTGAACACAGTTTGTCGCTCCATTTACAAGTGCAAGTTAAAACTCTACCATGCAAAGCGGAAGCCATATATCAACAACACCCAGAAATGCTGCCAGCTTCTCTGGGCCCGAGCTCATCTGAGATGGACTGACACAAAGTGGAAAAGTGTCCTGTGGTCTGACGAGCCCACATGTCAAATTGTATTTGGAAATCATGGACGTCGTGTCCTCCGGGCCAAAGAGGAAAAGGACTGTCCGGATTGTTATCAGCACAAAGTTCAAATGCCAGCATCTCTGATGGTATGGGGGTGTGTTAGTGCCCATGGCATGGGTAACTTGCACATCTGTGAAGGCACCATTAATGCTGAAAGGTACATACAGGTTTTAGACCAACATATTGTGACAGCTGTCACTATGTGTGTGTGTTTGGGGGCAGGGTTATGCGGTTCTGTGCATGTGTTTCCTACCATGAGCGGTGTTATCTACCATGAGCGGGAAGGGTTTTTCTGGGGAAGTGTTGGGAAGGGAAAAAGGGGGCGGATGACTCCTGCTCTGACCTGTTGTGTGTAACATGTTCTAAAAGAGCAATAAAATCCTTTTTTGGGAACATGTCGCTTCTGACTGGTCCTTACGCTCTACACACGCCATCCAAGCAACGTCTTTTTCAAGGACGTCAAGTCAAATTTATTTATATAGCGCCTTTTTACAATGGACGTCCCTGTCATTTCAGCAAGACAATGAGAAGCCACATTCTCCACATGTTATAACAGCGTGGCTTTGTAGTAAAAGAGTGCCGGTACTAGACTGGCCTGCCTGCAGTTCAGACCTGTCTCCCATTGAAAATGTGTGGCGCATTATGATGTGCAAAATACGACAACGGAGACCCCGGACTGTTGAGCAACTGAAGTTGTACATCAAGCAAAAATGGGAAAGAATTCCACCTACAAAGCTTCAACAATTAGTGTCCTCAGTTCCCAAATGCTTATTGAGTGTTGTTAAAAGGAAAGGTGACGTAACACAGTGGTAAACATGCCCCTGTCCCAATTTTTTTGGAACGTGTTGCAGGCATCAAATTCAAAATGAGTAAATTTTTCCAAAAAAAACCCAATAAAGTTTATCTGTTTGGACATTAAATATCTTGTCTTTGTAGTGTATTCAATTGAATATAGGTTGAAAAGAATTTGCAAATTATCGTATTCTGTTTTTATTTATGTTTTATACAATGTCCCAATTTCATTGGAATTAGGGTTGTATATTAAAATGAAAACAAATGAAAAATGAATAAATTACATATTGTTTTAACATTTTTAACTAACAAACTAAAATGTAATTAACATGAATTACACACACACACGAATGCTTGGTAGGTGCATCATTTTCTGATTTATTGAGACAAAAGACATAGAATATAAAATGCATAATCAAAAATGATTGGCTAATAAAAGGGGTGTGGTAGAGGAAAAAGAAAGGTGAAAGGTTTAAAAATATAAACTAATCCAGAGCTGAAGGACAAGAATAAAGCAATGTGTCCTGACCAACGTGTATCAAACCAACATGTCCAAAACAGCGTGTCTTGTCTTGATGACAATCATTCCACATCAGTCATGAAGAGCGTAATACCGGAAGTACAAAATAAGAGCACTAAAAATACAGGAAATGCAAAATACGGAGAATCACAAGGATTTTATCCTAACATCCCAGCCTTTTGATTACCACGTAATCGCAGAGAAAGAAAAGAAAATCTATGGACCTAAAATCAGAAATTCTTCCACCTGGGGCAACATCACATACGAAGGATTAATCAT
This sequence comes from Scorpiodoras heckelii, assembly GCA_028566435.1. Classification (NCBI taxonomy): domain Eukaryota; kingdom Metazoa; phylum Chordata; class Actinopteri; order Siluriformes; family Doradidae; genus Scorpiodoras; species Scorpiodoras heckelii. Next base: position 9,844,362 of record JAOVVH010000042.1, read on the forward strand.
GGACTTCAGAAGTCTATCCAGCAATGAGTGCAAACATGTAACAACACAAGGGCCCAAAAGACATAACACAAAAGACATAACTAAGATAACAAGGATGGGGGCCACACTACCTCTCGCAAGAGCCAAGCGATAATCCTTGTGATAAAATCCTTGTGATTCTCCGTATTTTGCATTTCCTGTATTTTTAGTGCTTTTATTTTGTAGGACAAGAATAAAGCGACATGTCCTGAGCAACGTGTATCAAACCAACATGTCCAAAACAGCATGTCTTGTCTTGATGACGTAATCATTCCGCACCTAGCATGAAGAGCGTAATACCGGAAGTACAAAATAAGGGCACTAAAAATACAGGAAATGCAAAATACGGTGAATCACAGGGATTTTATCCTAACAATTATTATTATTATTATTATTATTATTATTATTATTATTATTATTATTATTATTAGTATTCAAACAAACAAGAAAAGTTAAATGATGGATAGACACATGAATATGCTAAATGAAGTGAACTACCGATCCAGAGATAACTTCTAAACAAAGGAACAGTTTATGATTGATGATATGAACTAGTCAGATGAGGACTTAAGAGAGGGTTAACTGACCTAGATTTAAATAAAAAAACAGGAGGGATAACCAAAGCCAGCACCAATTCTAAGCATAAACATACACTTTCCTTTGATGATGATGATGATGATGATGATGATGATGATGAGGATACTGATGACAGTGGTGTTGATGATAATAATGATGAGGATGATGATCAAGATCTCTGGGTCGCGTAGTTGAAGGAGTAGATCTCTGTGACCACCAGTGCTATCAGAGATATGAACCCCAATAACACCGTTGCCATTTGTACCTGAGCATGCCCCAATTGATTCATTCCTTGTCAGTCTTTTGAAGGGATGTGAGGACTTTTCCCAGTCCTCCCATTGTTTCACTTAAGCAGAGTCAAATCCAGGCTTCTGTATGTCATTTTAGGTTGATACGTCCATACTTCTCGACTAAGTGTGCAAGGGACTCTGGAGATTAATTATTGCTGGCTGGATGATAAGACTTCTGAACTCTTGTGCAACTTCTGTGGTGTTACTTTATAAAACAGGGATGAGTTAAGATGTTCAACAATGTATATAAGAGATGTTTATTCAACCAGCAAATGAAGTCTATATAGCATGGTGAGTAAAACAATGAAACACAAGCCAAAAAAGAATGTTTAAAAATATAAAAAGTGAACTTTGAGAGATAAACTAGATGGTCACTTAACAATGAACAATAAAATAAACTGCAGTTTAAATGACAAGTAGAGCTCTTTGTTTAGGTAACAGGCTTAATCTTTAAAGTTTCTTTGAGGTCGTTCTTTTCTCAACTGGTACTTATTCTCTTGATCTTTTTCTTGACATTTTCTTCTCTGCTTCTACTCTGCATCTTTCTAAGGGTTTGGAATTTTAGGGCAGAGAATGGATGAATATGCAGATTTCTTAGTTTGGTCTGGCTTGGGGAAAGGTATCCCCATTAATTATTTTATTGATTCACCATAAGCAATTTTCCCTCATTAATTTTTCTGGACATGGTTAATATAACACACAAAAGAAGTTTAAAAACATGGTTACAGTTGGGTATGTGGACAGTCTATATTCCCACAATAAAACTCATGAACCTTTATATCTAAGTAGTGCAGTTGTATTGGAAGTATTTATATAAAACATGATGCAAACAGATATAGCATTCCTACTCTAAGAAAAGTATATAATTACTAGGAACAGAATCTAAAATTTTATTAAAGAAAGTATACTTTGCATGTTATGGAATTAACTAAACATTAGGAAACATCTAATACAATACAATGCATCCTCTATGCAGTGAATACATTAAATTCCTAACAGTGAACAGAATCGATAATGATAATAAATAAATAAAATGCAGATCAGTTAAGCTGTCCAAAAATGCATATAAGACATATTTGACCAGTGATCTATGACTATATACTGTGGTGAGCAAAACAATAAAATCAAAGTCAAAAAGAAAGAAAGAGGCCAACTTTGAACAGAGTTAAACAGATGGATACTAAACAAAGAGCAAAACAACTCCAGTTAAAATGATGAGTATAACTTTTTGTTCGGGTACCAGGCTTAATCTTAGAGGTTAGTTTCTTTGAGGTCATTCTTCTTTTCTAAAATGGTTGAAATTCTCTCAATGGTTTCTTGACTTTTTCTTCTCTCCTGCTCTGGCTCTTGACCTTTACTCTTCTTTTCCATGTACCGGGTCATTTTAAACTTCTTTCTAAAGGGGTGGAGTTTTAAGATGGAGAGTGGATAAATATGCAAATTTCTTTCTTTGGTCTAGCTTGGGGAAGTTTCCCCACAAATTTCCCATATATTATGTTTTCTGGACATGGTTAACATATATCATACAAAACAAAAAAGTTAAAAAACATGGTTACATATGGGTAGGCAGACATACCGTAAATCTATATTCCTATTATAAAACTGATGATTATTAAGGAATATCAAATAAAAGCAGTTATTTTTAATATGTTAATATTTCCTGACAAGATAAAAGGGAAAACTACAATACCCTTAGTTAGGTGCTAATTAATACAATTAGGAACTTCTAAACATTTTCATAAGACTTATAGATTAAACAAAACACTACAAAGGATTATGGAAAAGAGCCTGTTGTACAAGTTAGCCATTATTAGGTATGTCCTGGGGGAATGCAACACTTCTCATTTCCATCACTATGTGGCATTGTGGTTCCATGGTAGACTTTTCATTTTATGCAAAATGTATTAAATTTATAACACAACATTGTAGCCAAATGGGTTTGTACCATTCAGAAGCTAAAAGAGAATGCTTTAATTTGGTTGTACTTAAAACTCTGAAAAACTTTTATATCATGTAATTTCAGATGGAGTCCTTTGAAACAGTTTTTGTACTCTCTGTCAGCCTCTGTATATCACTGGGGCAGATTTATGATTTCTTCAGTTCAAGAAGGGGTTGCTCAGATTAGACTCTGAAATGGACATTGTGTAGGTCACTCCAGGATGTCATAAATTGAACTAAATGTATCCCCTAATCTCATTTACAAAGAAAGTTTAGAATGGCACCCAAGTGAGCCCTATTTTATGTCCATCGCCAGGAGGTCAGAAAAGGTCATTTATGTGCCGTGAAAAAAAGTCAAAGGGATAAATTTTGAAGATCACTCATCACACTTCATAGATTTTGAGGTAGTTTGCATATTATGCAAAACAATTTTGTGCAAACTAGTCCTAGGATTTTCACTTAGTACTAACACACCTGGTGAACAATTATTTAGAAGTGTCCACTACTCAAAAGGTATTGAAAACCTCTTGAAGTTTTTTCATGTTTTTACTAGAGCTGTCAAGTGATAAGTGTTTTTAAACGCGTTAATGCCACGATGAATTTGATTTGCGTTGTACATGCAGGTGGGCATCGCAGGGCCATTGGAACTGTTGTTGCCGTTTATCACTGGTCTATTTTAAGAGAAACGACTGTTGAATGTTGCCTCATTATTCACTTGACTTTATTTGATAAAAGTGAAATATTAAAGATGATTGGTGTCTTTTTATTTATTTATTTATTTATTTATTTATTTAAAGGGAACTGTACAGTGTGTAGGGAGCTAGGGAACATGGGTATATCACTTCGCCAGAAGTTCTGTTGTGCTGCTGCTACGTGATTGGCTGAGTCGATTTTACCTCAGAGACCTGCTGCCACAATGGATGTCAAGGAGTTTGTGTATGTGTTGTTCAGATCTGTCTCCTTTTTTGTCTCCGTCGTCTGTCGCTTGTTAAACTGAGGTAACATAAAAAAATAGCAACCCCAAAACGGCTACAATTTATTCGTTCTCAATTGTTCCTTTCAATCTTTCAATCAGTCTTCAACCTAGCAATGTTTATGATAGCTAACGAGCTAGGAGATCCTAACATTCAGCATTGTGTTCACTGACGGCACCACTGGTTTGCGTAATGCAACTAATTTTTAATCTGTGTTAAAATTTTAATATTGTTCATTTCTTTTAATCGCGCTTAATTCTTTAATGCATTAAGGCTAGTTTTTACATGTTTTACTTTAGAAGCTGTATTTCACTAATGCTTTACTTCTCTTTCAATTAACATCAAAGGCTCATCAAAGACATTCTGGGGACAGCTGCTGAGGTTGTCATGTGTTGGGAACAGTGGGCAGAGCTAAAGCTAGGTAACTGTTTCTCAGGAATGGCAGTCAGATTAAGCTGAAATTTGGTATGCTGCTTCAGTCTAAATGTCTGTAAATGGATTACTATGGATAGTCTCTAAAGGTCAAAAACATAGCCCCCATCAGCCAATCAGCTTTGCATTTTACAGGATTTGTATGGGTATATCATCACAAAACTCAAATGATATGACCATGATTGGATTCAGAATTCACTCACTCATAAGGAGGTAGAGCTTGCTTTAGCTTAAGCACTTTAATATCACAAATGCATCAACATTTTATTGCAAAGCTTTCTGGCCTCATGCAGGACATGTTTTTTTTCAACTCTGAGAAGTTTGGGACATGGTTGACAAAAGTGGACAGCCTTAACAAAAAAGCACTGTTACTTAGAAAATATTTCTCCTGTCAAATTTAAATTTACTGTGCTGCTTTGTGGCACTGGTCTGTAAGTGACCTTCTTTAGATTGTCTTATAAAAAAAACATGGCAGCTGTCAGCCATTGGAGCTAGGGTAAAAGCACTTTTACTCAGGAACTTGAAGTCTAGTGTGCTGCTTTGTTGCACTGGGCTATAAGTGACTGTATTTAGGTTCTCTTATAGTGTTCATCGAATACCAGCAACCTCCTTCAAAATTTCCAGAATTTGCTTGGACCCCTGAATCGCAGCTTGCAGCTAAATTTAATTATTAAAATTCTTCTTGATAAGGCATGGGCAAGTAAAAATAAAATAAATAAATAAATAAAATCGAATAAATAAAACATCGACATCATGTCACTAAAATACACTGCCTGGCCAAAAAAAGGATTTAACTAAGCAAATATACTGAACAAAAATATAAACGTAACACTTTTCTTTTTTCTCCCATTTTTCATGAGCTGAATTCAAAGATCTAAGACTTTTTCTATGTATACAAAAGGCCTTTTTTTCTCTCAAATATTGTTCACAAATTTGTCTAAATCTGTGTTAGTGAGCACTTCACCTTTGCTGAGATAATCCATACACCTCACAGTTGTGGCATATCAGGATGCTGATTAGACAACATAATTATTATGGTATGAATATCCTTTGTATTATATTTCCTTACTTTATTAAGATTTGAAGCACAAAGAATATGCTGTAGCATTTAATGTAAGTTTCTCTTTGGACCAGAACTATGATGTGTGTTTATGCCTGTTTGTGAATATAATTAGGCTATATTCTGTGAGATTCTGTATGTATGAATTCTGTGTTTAGATACAAATTGAAAACCTAAATGCCCAATCGTAGCACTTTGCATGTGGGAGCACTAACTTCTCTGCCTCATAAATTTACATTTGAGGAAGGATTGTGCAAAACTTTTGCTGCATTACAGTGTAACACACTTGGAGGAAAGGGCTGTCTGCCCCCTTCCCAAGCTCACAGATGCCCATGATTGGCCAGTTTTGCTGTAAATGTTGGGGGAGAGGATATGCCATCCTTTGTGGTAGGGATGTCCTGATCTGATCTCAAAGATCGGAATAGGGCCGATCAAGGCATTTTTTTTAACTGATCGGAATCGGCTTTACTGAAGCCCGATCCATTGTTTTATGTCAGCGGTAATGCAGGTGTTGTAAACGGAGAGCACAATTTGTTGCAGGACATGGCTATAATGTCTGCTGTGTGGAAATACTTTAAATTGGAAAGTGAAACAATTCCAACAGCGAAGTGTAATGTCTGCAATATGAGCGTACAGACACTAGCAGAAACTTTTAAAAGAAGAGAGAAATTTTCTCTAGACAGCGACATGGCCAAAAAGATTACACAGAGGGTCATTGAAATTATGACTTTTTTCCTCATTCTTTTAGTTGCTTCCCAATGCACAACTGTAGTTTTACCTATATGCCTTGTAAACTTTTCTGGCAAGCTTAAAAAAGAAAAAATGAACTGTGAACCTTCTGTTCTTATCTGTATATCTATCCATTTACCCCAAATGATCAATTCATTACAAATATTGTTTATATTCTTTTATGTCCCCATTAACAGTATAAATGGACTTTAAGTGTTCTGAAATTTAAGTGTGCTGTAAGATTCCTACAGTCCATCCTGCATCACCAAAAGTATTGAGAGTGAATCAGTTGTCAATCTTGCAAACCCCTCTATGAATTGTATATGGAAATGGAAATATAACACAATACATTACAGTTTTGTTCAGTTGATAACTCTTCACACAGTTTGCACAGCAGCATTCTATATGGACAGAACTATAAGTGAGTTTTTGTTCGAGTGCTTTTGTGGAGCAAATATTAGCCAGTGGTTTGCTACAATGCAAATACAAACCTGGACCATACAATCTTATTTCAGGTTTGACCTCTGTGGATGGCTAAAGCTGACTGCTCAGTACATAAGATCTCAGAATCTTTCAAACCTGACTTTAATTACTTATTCACTGAGTCGCATCACATATACCTGTGCATTGCTCTATTTGTACTATCATAGCTCTGAAACCCAGTTCGGTTCTGTGTTGCCTTTTTGATAGCAGTACATATCAAGTCTGTGTGTTGCACTCAACCTTCTGTGTAGAGCAGAGGTTGTAGACTAACGCCCCTACTGCCTACAAGGAGCAGGCTATATGGGATGTGTCCACCTTCCTTGCACAGATAGAATAGAAAACTATGAATAATTGTGGTGAAGCTAAATTCAGTGGGAATGCTAACCACACTGTCACCCCAGTGTGTGGCACACATTAACTCACCATTACCAGTCTGGGTAAGCCACTATGAGTGGTTCCATCCCTTGCTTGCATGACTGGACTGCTAACCACAGCTGTGATAGTAACCCCTTCAAGGACAGTTGAGAGGGAACTCTCAAAAGTAGGGTGAGTCTGCAACCAACCTCAAATGCCACAGCCTGGAATATATACTTATGAGAAGGACAATAATAATACAATTTGAGAAGGGTCTACATGTCCTTCCCACCTGTGTTTGTGACAATGTCACAACTTATGCCATTACAGCAATATTGTTACTGAAAAGATGACACAAGATTAAAGAACATTCTCTGTCTTACATGTTACAGATATGAGCTCACCAAAAGATAACCCCAATGGAGAGGAACTTACTCACCAGGTCAGTGCAATGATGCAGTCTTGCTGGCTGAGCTTATGCTCAGCAGAGTCATGTTTGCACACTGAGGTAGTGCAGAAGACCTGGGAATTCACACAGGAACACCTACAGTACTGTGCAAAAGTCTTAGTCACCCTTTTGTTTTTAGATACAACTTTTGTTATTGATGTTTTTTTTTTTTAGTTTTGCATTATTGAGTCAGTACAAAAAGATTTTATATTTCTAAATATTACTTTTTCAGCAAAAAGTTAAATGCTACACAAAAATGTTTGTATGTCAATAACAAAAGCAACACATTACACATCAGATCACTTTTCAGACAAAAAACATAAAGAAAGCTGCGGGATTTTGCATATAAAAAAAAAGTGTGACAGTCAAAGTCTCCAGAAGAGCTGTGGCAGATTCTCCAAGATGCTCAGTAAAACTTAAAAGCTAATATCCTTATAAAATTGTGCATACAGCTCTTCTGGAGACTTTGACTGTGACACTTACATTTTTGGAAGGCAAAACCAAGCAGCCTTCATTGTATTTTCTGTCTGAAAAGCAGTCTGTTATGTAATGTGTTGCTTTCTTACTGACGTATAAACTGTAATGATCCCACAGATTCGGAGTCAAGTGCAGTGTATGTTTATTTTTGCAAGCAGGTGGAGACAAAAACAACAGATAATGAAAGTCACGATGATCTCAAGTTCATGAACCAAAAAACACGTAGAAAACAAAGTCCAAAATCCAGGGGCAAAAATGGAAAAAGACCAAAAAGCAGTCCAAACAGGAAGAATAAATCTCTCACTTGGCAAACTGAAAAATAAACACAAAAAACAAGAAATGAAGTGAATTTCAAAACAGGCAGACTAAAAAAGACAAAGTAACAAAATAACAGAAAACAAGTACTTACCTTTGTAGAACGTAGCAAAGTTAGGCAGATGCAAGGCACTTCACATGAAATGTTAAGGTTGATCCACACTGGGGGATAGAAAGCATTCTCCTTTTAAAGCCCCAGCACAGATTAGGTGATTGCCGACAGGTGATGACAATGAGACATGAGAACAATGGCGTTGTAGATCCAGATTGTAGTTTTATTTAGGGCGTTTTTTCCACCCTCTAGCGGCGGCGGACGTAACAGAGCCCCCCTCCAAGGGGCTTACTCTGGGAGCCCTTTTCTTCTTCCTAGGATTGCAGGACTTGCGAGGTGCTGGCTTGTGAGAGTACCTGGCATGGAAGTCTTGAATGAGCAGGGGGTCCAGGATGTCTTTAGGCCTGACCCAGGAGTTCTCCTCGGGTATACCATGTATTGCAGACCTCCCTGCCTATATCTACAGTCAAGAATATCATTTATTGTATATATCTCCTCTGACTTGGGTAAGTTTTGGAGGTGAGCGGCAAGTCCTCTCTCCTGGTCCAATGGTCCGGTGACAGCAGGCTTGAGCTGACTGATGTGGAACGTGGGGTGAATTTTGCTATGGCTTGGCAACTTGACCCTGTAAGAGACATCGTTGATACATTTAGTGATAGGGAAGGGCCCAACATACCTGGGACTGAGCTTCTTGGTGGCCATGGGGTTCTCGAAGGCTTTGGCTCAGACCCATACTCGGTCGCCAGGTTGGTACACCGGGGTGGTCCCCCTCCTTCTGTCTGTACCTTTCTTCCTTTGAGCAATAGCGTGGGTGAGGTGCTGGTGAGTCAGGGCCCAGATGTGTTCACTCCTGTGAAACCAGTCATCCACGCTGGGCATGTCTGTGGGCGAGGCGTTCCATGGGTATAACGGTGGCTGGAATCCTAGAATAGTTTCAAATGAAGTGAGTCTCATGGTGCTGTGCCAAAGTGAGTTCTGGGCATACTCAGCCCAGGGCAGATATCGAGCCCAGTCCTGCAGGTGATGCTGACAGAAGAGACATAAAAATTTAATCAGTTCCTGGTTGACTCTTTCTGCTTGACCATTTGCTTGTGGGTGAAAACCAGCGTGAGGCTGATGGCAATCACCAGCTTCTCCATGAAGGCCGCCCATACTCTAGATGTAAACTGCATGCCCCAATCACTGACTATATCTTCGGGAAACACATGTTGAAACATGGCTTCGGTGGTCTCCATAGCTGTGGGGAGACTGGACAAAGGCAGAAAACAGACTCCTTTAGAGAATCGGTCAACTATGACTAAAATGACAGTTTGACCTTGTGATGGAGGTAGGTTGGTGACAAAGTCTATGGCCAAGTGGGACCAGGGTCTCTCTGGGATGGCCAGGGGCTGCAAATTCCCTTCTGGCAGGTGCGTGGAACCTTAGCTTGAGCACACACAGAACATGATGAAATAAATCTTTGAATATCCAAAGTCATATGAGACCACCAGTACTTAGCTTGCAGAAGTTCTAGAGTATGACGGGTTCCTGGGTGGCCTACACTGGGCGTGACATGGGCCCATGTTAGCAGCGGCTCTCTCAGGGCTGTGGACACAACCTGAGGGGACTGTGAAATTGTGGCGAGATGGTTGCTGTTCCTGGATCTTGTGGTCCAGGTCCCAGGCGATGACGTGGACAAAGTGAGACTCGGGAATGATACACTCTGGAGCAGCACTGTTCTCTCCTGGTTCATCTTGGCATGACAGGGCGTCGGCTTTGGTGTTTTTTGAGCCTGGTCTGTAAGACACAACAAAGTTAAACTGGGAGAAGAACAACAACCAATGGGCTTGCCTGGAATTTAGTCTCTTGGCTGCTTTAAGATACTCTTGACTGCTTTAAGTTTTTGTGGTCAGGGAATATAGTGACTGGGTGCTTGGCCCTCTCCAGCCAATGTCTTCACTCCTCCAAAGCCAGTTTCATAGCAAGGAGCTCTCTGTCCCACATGCCATAGTTGCGCTTGGTGGGAGACAGTTTCCTAGATAAATAGGCTATGGGGTGAAGTTTCATGGGTGTTCCCCTTGACACTGCGACAACACTGCCCCCACTCCATGGCTGGAGGCATCTACCTCAATGATGAAAGGGAGGTTGGGGTCAGGTTGTCGCAGAGCAGGTGCTGAGGATTCCATGTGAGCTTCTTAGTGTTTCCCTAGGAGGTTAGTGAGGGGACTGCTAGGATAATAAAGTCCCCAATGAAATGCCTATAAAAGTTGGCAAAGCCTAGGAAACTACAAAGCTCTCTTACAGTGGACGGGATTTTCCATTTCGTGACTGATTCTACCTTTTGGCGATTCATGACGATGTGGTTCTGACCAATATGATAGCCCAAAATTCTACTTGGCTCTGATGAAAAATACACTTCTCCTGCTTAACGTAAAGCTGATGCTGCAGGAGGTTTTGTAGCATTTGCTGTATGTGCTGGACATGGCTTGGGAGATGTGAGGAGAAAATGGGAATGTCATCAATGTAGACAAGGACACTTGAGCCTAGGAAGTCCCTTAATACGTCATTGATGAAACTCTGGAAGACACTAGGAGTGGAAGAGAGCCCATATGGCATAACTAAGTATTTGTAGTGCCCACACGTTGTACTAAATGTGGTTTTCCACTCGTCCCCTTTTCGGATGCAAACAAGGTTGGCTGCGTAGGTCAAGCTTAGTGAACACTTTGGCTTCGTGAAGCTGCTCCAAGGCTGTGGGGACAAGTGGCAAGGGATATGGATATTTAATTGGCTAGGTTAATTGGTGTCTCTAAAAATGCTCCAAGTGTGTATGAGTGCTTTGTCCTGGTGTTTGCTTGTGAATGGTTGTGTGTCTGCCACCTAGTGGTGGATGGTGCTCTGTCCTGGGTGTTGTCCTCTCTCCCTTCCC